>OX246749.1:4565581-4603081 GCA_945910005.1 Isoperla grammatica | reverse complement strand
GCGCCCACTAAACGGCGCGAAACAGCAGTTGCGCGTTGCCCGTGTAGAGAAAACATGGCGACTATTTATTTATGACAAAATATGTTCACGTTCTTGTATATTCTGTCCCTCCTTCACAAATTATAATTATGTTCCATAGGAAATAAAGCATATTTACCTCAGAACACTCTGTCCACATTCTTACTAGCAATCGTTTATGCCAATAAAACCTCTGTTTCATCATCGTCGTCGTCAACGTCGTCGTCGTCGTCGTCTTTGTCGTCTTTGTCGTCGTCGTCATCGTCATCGTCATCGTCATCGTCATCGTCATCGTTATCGTTATCGTCATCGTCGTCGTCATCGTCATCGTCATCGTCATCGTCATCGTCATCGTCGTCGTCGTCGTCATCGTCATCGTCATCTTCAACGTCGTCGTCGTCGTCCACATCATCATCATCATCATCATCATCATCATCATCATCATCATCATCATCATCATCATGATTATGATTATTATTATTACTATCATCATTATTATTAAATATGTGTATTCCGGGCCTGAAGGTCCACGATCAAACACAACTGTCATAGCACATGCTAAAATAATCAAATTACAAACCATCCACTTTTTGTGAACCACTCTCCGAGGGTCAAGACAATAATAACAATCCAACTAAACTAGAGCAACGACAAAACAAATAAAAAACCCAACGAATAAATCTACATACTACCTCCACATTAGCTAAGACCTGCATGATCCGCACGTGACAGGCGGGGGGGGGGGGGGGGGGGGGGGGCGGCGTGGCAGGGTCGCGCACAGCCATAGCTCAGTCGCTGTCATGAGGGTCTCGAGTGTGGTCGCGTTGTTTCTCTGCGGGTTGGTCGCTGTGCAGATAAAGACGACGGTCGCTGCGCAGACGAAAACAACCCCAGCGACGCCGCATTTTCTCCAGGGGGTGTTGGACAAACTGTTGAATGTGTACGCACCAACGTCCGTCGCCTTCGACAACGTGCTGTGTCGCCGACATGGCTACGCGTACAGGCGAGGGGTGACAGACAACCAAGACTGGGCGCTAAGAAGTAAGACCTCTTTTCACTCTCTGATACCCTCATACCCTGTTCCCTGAGACACGCTGTTGAATGTGTACGATCTCTACAATGTGCTGTGTCGCCGACATGGCTACGCGTACAGGCGAGCGGTGACAGACAACCAAGACTGGGCGCTAAGAAGTAAGACCTCTTGTTACTCTCTGATACCCTGTTCCCTGAGACACGCTGTTGAATGTGTTCGACCTCTACAACGTGCTGTGTCGCCGACATGGCTATGCGTACAGGCGAGGGGTGACGGAGAACCAGGACTGGGCGATAAGAAGTAAGACCTCTTGTTACTTTCTAATATCCTGATACCGTGTTTCCTGAGACACGCTGTTGAATGTGTACGATCTCTACAATGTGCTGTGTCGCCGACATGGCTACGCGTACAGGCGAGCGGTGACAGACAACCAAGACTGGGCGCTAAGAAGTAAGACCTCTTGTTACTCTCTGATATCCTGATACCCTGTTCCCTGAGACAAACTGTTGAATGTGTACGACCTCTACAATGTGCTGTGTCGCCGACATGGCTACGCGTACAGGCGAGCGGTGACGGACCACCAGGACTGGGCGCTAAGAAGTAAGACCTCTTGTTACTCTCTGATATCCTGATACCCTGTTCCCTGAGACAAACTGTTGAATGTGTACGACCTCTACAATGTGCTGTGTCGCCGACATGGCTACGCGTACAGGCAAGGGGTGACAGACAACCAAGACTGGGCGCTAAGAAGTAAGACCTCTTTTCACTCTCTGATACCCTCATACCCTGTTCCCTGAGACACGCTGTTGAATGTGTACGATCTCTACAATGTGCTGTGTCGCCGACATGGCTACGCGTACAGGCGAGCGGTGACAGACAACCAGGACTGGGCGCTAAGAAGTAAGACCTCTTGTTACTTTCTGATATCCTTATACCCTGTTCTCTGAGACACGCTGTTGAATGTGTTTACCCCGACCTCTACAACGTGCTGTGTCGCCGACATGGCTACGCGTACAGGCGAGCGGTGACAGACAACCAGGACTGGGCGCTAAGAAGTAAGACCTCTTGTTACTTTCTGATATCCTTATACCCTGTTCCCTGAGACACGCTGTTGAATGTGTGTGTACACCCCGACCTCTACAACGTGCTGTGTCGCCGACATGGCTACGCGTACAGGCGAGGGGTGACGGACAACCAAGACTGGGCGCTAAGAAGTAAGACCTCTTGTTACTCTCTGATATCCTGATACCCTGTTCCCTGAGACACGCTGTTGAATGTTACGACCTCGACAACGTGCTGTGTCGCCGACATGGCTACGCGTACAGGCGAGGGGTGACAGACAACCAGGACTGGGCGATAAGAAGTAAGACCTTTTGTTACTTTCTAATATCCTGATACCGTGTTTCCTGAGACACGCTGTTGAATGTGTACGACCTCGACAACGTGCTGTGTCGCCGACATGGCTACGCGTATAGGCGAGGGGTGACGGACAACCAGGACTGGGCGATAAGAAGTAAGACCTTTTGTTACTTTCTAATATCCTGATACCGTGTTTCCTGAGACACGCTGTTGAATGTGTTCGACCTCTACAACGTGCTGTGTCGCCGACATGGCTACGCGTACAGGCGAGGAGTGACGGACAACCAGGACTGGGCGCTAAGAAGTAAGACCTCTTGTTACTTTCTAATATCCTGATACCGCGTTTCCTGAGACACGCTGTTGAATGTGTACGACCTCTACAACGTGCTGTGTCGCCGACATGGCTACGCGTATAGGCGAGAAGTGACGGACAACCAGGACTGGGCGCTAAGAAGTAAGACCTCTTGTCACTCTCTGATACCCTGATACCCTGTTCCCTGAGACACGCTGTTGAATGTGTACGACCTCTACAACGTGCTGTGTCGCCGACATGGCTACGCGTACAGGCGAGGGTTGACAGACAACCAAGACTGGGCGCTAAGAAGTAAGACCTCTTGTCACTCTCTGATACCCTGATACCCTGTTCCCTGAGACACGCTGTTGAATGTGTACGACCTCTACAACGTGCTGTGTCGCCGACATGGCTACGCGTACAGGCAAGGGGTGACAGACAACCAGGACTGGGCGCTAAGAAGTAAGACCTCTTGTCACTCTCTGATACCCTAATACCCTGTTCCCTGAGACACGCTGTTGAATGTGCAACTACAAACCCTGCATCGATCACACATCACACCACGGCATAAACCGTGACTCACCAATATATGGGTTAAGTAATATCTAAGACAATCATGTTACACAAGCTTGAAAAACATACGGTCCGTGACCTCATGTCGCTCATCTAGTTAATATTGCTTGTTAATTGCTACATTGTGTAGATACAATGGCCCATGCAGATTCACAGAGGTGCCCAAGTGCTAAGACGTCCTAGTTTAGGCGCATCTTAGTGATATAAATCACGCATATGTCGTTCTGCAATGTCATAAAAATAAAAAATAAAGATATAATAATATCAACAATCTTACTAATAATATTTTATTTGGGAATTTGTAGAAATACCCAGAGATGATTTATTTTGATTTATCTTGCTAGGGTTTGCATTTCCGTTCGTGAAATGTGTCACACTTGTGTATTTTAGCGCATACCTGTATAATATATACCTCGACCCGTCTGGGCCCGGGAAAGAATATTCCCAGAGTGACTCTGCTAGTCGTAAGAGGCGACGAAGGGAGACCCTGTCCCCCCCCCCCCACGCTGCCCCACTGAAGATTTTTCCTCCCACTTGGCCCTGCCCACCCTTGCTGGACTCCCCTTATGACGACTCCCGCGATTGGATCTGACACCATGTGGTGTTTTTTTTTTCAAATTCACATATCACCCACTCATCGTCTCGATACGCCAAGCTGCACAGTAATGGGATGTAAAACCCAAATATCATCACCAGTTCTATCTTGTCAGACAGGGGGTGTGGCTATCTATATAAATGCCTCGTCTATAGCAATAGGCAACACGCGTACGATTGTTTTTGTTAAACCAAACACTTTGTTTAATAGTATCAGATACAAAAAGTACATTAATGCAAGCCCCAAGTAAAAAAGAAATTTTTAAATAGGTTTAATGTGGTCGCATTTATTGAAGTTTTAACTCGGGGATCTGAAACGCGTACAGGTGGTTGTGACGTCATGATTCAGTAGACGTGGCGTAACAGACCAATCGCTGAGGCGGTGAGCGTACACAGACACAAACCATGACGTCAAATCCACTCTACATGGCGGCGGCTCGTTTTTCGCGCCCTTTTATTTATCGTTACTAAACCAATTATTTCGAGGCATAGACTGATCCGTTTTTCAAAATTCAAAGACACAAAATTATTAAATGAGAGACAAGGTATTTAAAAATCGATTAAAATTTTCATACGCGTGTTCCCTATTGTTGTATTAAAACTATGCGGTACACTTGCCCGTACAATTGTAAGGATCCGCATACTGACCTCAGACCCTCATTAACGCCCCATTTCATGCCGGCTAATGTTAAGAAAATCAACAGATTTTCAGAGTTCTTTAACACAGTCAATTATAAATGCAGTCTTCTGCTGAGTAGAGTGCGCTAGTCTAATTAGGGATTAGCCACGCCCACCGTTTCAGATAAACAACGGAATAACGTAAATTAGCCCTTATGAACCTGTTTAAATAATTAGATGGTAGGAACATTCATACAAAAATTCATTAATTAATTAATTCATTCATTCATTCATTCATTCATTCATTCATTCATTCTTGCATTCATTCATTCATTCTTTCATTCATTCATTCATCCATTCATTAATTAATTTATTCAATTATTCATTACTAAATTACTAAATTAATTCATTTATTTATTCATTCATTCTCTCTTTTATTCATCCATTCATTTATGTATTTAATTATTCAATTATTCATTCATTTATTCATTTATTCATTTATTCATTTATTCATTTATTCATTTATTCATTTATTCATTTATTCATTTATTCATTTATTCATTTATTCATTTATTCATTTATTCATTTATTCATTTATTCATTTATTCATGTATTCATTTATTCATTCATTTATTTATTGATTCATTCATTTATTGATTTATTTATTTATTTCACTTACCTACTAAACCCCCTCACACTCCTCTGTCCCAGTGTTCGACGCGAGCTCCAAGCTGCCGGTGGGTCTGATGTCTGGCAACGTGATGGACTTCGGCCACTACGACCAGTGTATGGGGGTGGAGGACATTCAGACAGACTTCGGTCGCTTCAGCGGTCAACACTGCATGGCGTCCATCGGGGCCGAGCTGTGGGGCACGCAGAGGTCCTTCCAGCGCCGCAGACAGCTCCACCCTGAAGACAACCACAACAATAGCAAGGAGGTTAGTACGACCAGTGTATGGAGGTGGAGGACATTCAGACAGACTTCGGTCGCTTCAGCGGTCAACACTGCATGGCGTCCATCGGCGCCGACCTGTGGGGCACGCAGAGGTCCTTCCATCGCCGCAGAGAGCTCCACCCTGAAGACAACCACAACAATACCAAAGAGGTTAGTAATGTGATGACTTAAGCCGGCTGCCCGACCTTGCGTTTGTTTGCGTGAAAGCCACGGACGGCTCAGATCGACCAATCAGGAGAGACTTGCGTGATTGACAGTGCAGCGCCGCAAAAGTTGACCAAACCTAAACTTTTGCAGTCAACCGGAAGTGCGGGAAATGCGTGCGTATGCGCACAACCCCAAAACGGCAGGCAAGATGGAGAAGCAGTAGTTTTGAGGTTATGGGTTCTAGTTCTGGATTTGTTCACTTTAAAGTGTATGTAACTACCCCACGACGTACAGAAACATAGGAAATGTAAAATAAGTAAATAGCCATATACCACGGCCGTCTGTTTTGAGTTCCACTGATGAAAATATTTGTGTTAGGTACGATACTAGTCTCGTCACACCCACTGCACACAAACGCAATGTCGGGAATACATTCAGAAATGTCACGCATAAACGCAGCATGCTGCAAAAACATGCGTTTTTTCTCCACGCAAGATCGGGCAAGCGCCTAAACTGTGAGGCAAAGATATGACCAACTCTACTGGGCCTAAATTTTGGCAACAAGTGTTTGTTATTTACTAACTAGGGTTTCTTGGGTATGTGCAGGTCCGTATCAGTCAATGACGTGTGCCATAATCTAGTGTCCTGAAGTTAAGCTATGCCTAAGTTAAGACCATTTGTGAATCCGGGCCCAGGTTTCCGTGTACTTGTGAGTACTTGTTGTATCTCAGCAGACCCTGCTAGTCTTTCCAGTCAACGCTTCCATACACTGTCATGCCCCCCGCTCTGCTGTCAACGACCGTGTTTCCCAACAAGAACACTAAGGTCCAGTCTTACAATGTCCCAATAACTTCTTATTCGTCGAATAGCTTGTTGTCTCCATGGCGTCGACCAATCAAAACCCTTGAAATCCTCCAAATAGCTTAATTGATACAAATAACTTTCTTATTAGGAGATTGTAAGACCGGCTCTAAGTATTACTCGAGCCCGTTCTAGCTGCTAATAGGTTTGTTTGTTTTACATGCATAGTGTAGTGTAACGTGTAAGTGAGTGTAGGCCAATTGTAGGCTTATACACTTGATTTTGCTTCGTGTCACCCAGAATAAGAAAACGCATTTTGTCTAAACGTTACTCTACGCTTTACACTGACCTACTTACGTTTTTGAGGTTATGGTACGTGCATGCTCACATTATTTCCGTATATAGTCCATAATAACCCTATTAAACATTTACTGTACGTTTTAAATACATTAATTTTTTATAAAAGTGCTGCAGTTTTACTATCGCTGGAAACAGAATGCATTTTTCATGATTAGTGATCTCCTTATTTAGAATTTACACAATTGTTTGGCGCCTTTTCATTTCAGTATACTAGTTGCATGAGCCGAAATGCAGTTGTAGAAAGTGCTACACAAAGTGAAACACTAAAGAAAAACAATCGTCTTACACTCAGCTACATATAATACCCATACGGTTTAACAACGAATGAGCCTACACTAGTGTAAGATGGAGGTTAGTGTAGGTAAAACAAACGACCTAAAATTCGTCTCATCGTAGGATGAGACTAGTCAAACCGGGTTTTCCGCTCTCCAGATTGTGTGCAACCCTAATTGTAGATCGGCGCTCACAGCCCAACAGATGAATGGAATGACAGCTTCCCTAATTAATTCACATTATCGCGGCCAAATACCGGAAATAACTACCAGTGCAATATATGCAATATACAATAGGCAACAGAATTAGCACTACTACAACATATAAAATAACAGTAGGGTTTTATTTTCGATATTTCATGAATGTGAAATTTTGAATGGAAGCTCTACTTCGTAGTTTTAAATATTACGGCCATTGAAACAGGTGTCAATTCTACGAAAATGTTCAATCATCATACTGTATTAGGATTTTCGGTCATGCACGATAAGCCGATAATTGGTTGTCAAGAATGTCGAGTGGACGAAGCGCGCGGGTGTTCACAATGAAGGAATCTCAGGGGTCGGTAAAACCCCACTCTTGCAGTGGCATTTGCCATTTCTCGCGGTCTCATCCTGCAGTGAGACCAAGTTTAATGTCAACGAGGACTCGTGTTTCAGGCGCCGCCGAAGAGTCTGAAAGAGACAGTCTCTCGTCTCGGTTTCACCTGGTCCGTGTGTGTCCCCTCCTCATGTCGAGCACGAGACATCGAGCTGCATCTGCGCGCGGAGCTGCGCAATTTGCTGCGCGCCAACGTCACCGTACGCGTAGACGAGACGGCTTGCAGTAGCCGCGCAGACCCGCCGCCCCGCACCACCGCCACGTCGCAGGCTGTACGGCAAGTATACCCCGCCCCTCCCCTCCCCTCAAGGCCCGGCACGCCTATTGCCCCGCCCCGCACCACCACCACGTCGCAGGCTGTACGGCAAGTATACCCCGCCCCTCCCCTCCCCTCACGGCCCGGCGAGCTTATTTCCTAGCCCCGCCCACTGCCACGTCGCAGGCTGTACGGCAAGTATATCACGCCCCCCACGCCCACTACCAAATTCACGCGCAGGAAAATTGCCTGCGTTGCATTGTCTCGTTTGTAGAGCACCTGTTTACAGTTATGTCCTACTCTGGGCAGCACCCCTTCCCGCCTCCCCGAAATATAAGGCAGCCCCCTCAAAATATATTCCTTAGTACGCCACTGATGGTGGCTTTTAATGTGTAATAACGACAGCAGCGCCAATGCGGTGTCTAGTTCTACTATAATACCATTCCAAGCTCCACAGCGTCATATGTGTTTCTTTGTTCATCAAGCTAGCTTGTTACTGACTGACTTATACAGTATTCACGCTTTATAGTGCCAAAGGTCTAAGACAATGTATATCACCACAATCATTAAGTTTGCTAATCCAAAAAGAAATAGATAAATTTAGACAATGGAAGGGTTATGTCACGGCCTTGAGTGGTTAAACGGATTCAAAATTGAAATAAGAGTTGCAATAGTGAAATAGCTATAGGGAGCTTGCAATAACGTCATTTCCGGTATCGCACGGTAGCCATACTGAGGTACTCTGTAAACATTTGTTTACGTTCTTCCAACACTGCATTGTTGCAATATTGCAGATGTCCTTTGACTGACACATCCACTGTTTTCAAACAAAGGTTCCGTATTATGACTAAAAACAAAATAAGAACGCGTAAACTCTGTTTATAGACAATCATTTGCATGTGTTATCATTTTCTTGAACTTTTACCTGCACACATCAATTTATACGGCTTGAAACTGTGATATTTTCTGGATAACCTATGTGTCTTCTATTGACAGAACAAATGTAAACAACCAATGTGTACCTCATAATGGCCGCCACGTGACGTCTATTGAAAGCACCCTATAAGGTTTAAGCGAAATGGAACATGCAATAGCAATGCTATGGTTCACAACTGTCACAGTGGATTGAAATAGTCATAAGAAATGATTCAATTCCATTTCTTATTTTCAACTTCTTATGACGAACCAATCAGAGCTCGAGGAGAGAAGGCCTACTCCAGTCGAACCGGATTTGGTCGTTGTTGTTGTTGTTGTTGTTGTTGTTGTTGTTAATGTCGTCGTCGTAGGATTTTTGAAAGCTTGCTTTACAACAATGAAACAAAAATGAATCGATCGACAAACATCAAGCTGTCAAACAATAAAATATTCTGATTTTGAAAACAAATCTTCAAAACAAACAAGAAACATACAATACTTTCACAACTTGGTTGCCCATCATTAATCGTTTTAACTGGTGAGCAGTTATTATCGCCATACCTCGTTTTCTTCATAATGTTGCACTTTTATTATTTTGACAGCTCGTTGTTTGTCGGTGCTGGCGCTGCGAGTGGAAAAAAGTCGCAGTGCAAAGCCCCATTTGGCCACGGCCTGCTATAGGTTTGGAGTAGGTCGTGACTATGGCGTCAGATCCGGTCGAAAAGTGCTCGATTGAAACGCTCTCCTATGTTGAAATAAGTTACTACGGGACTGTTGTGAACCAGTTGGTTGTTATTTCACTATTTCACGGATTCTTATTTCAACTCTTATTTCAATTGTAGATCGGCCTTTACTAATTACAATGGCGGGGAAAGAAATGAACAGATCTAATGAGACCAAAGTGTGATTGATCGCCGCTCGCCGCGCTAGCGGCGGCGGCGCCCGTACAACTCGCAAACTTAGGAGTTATGGGACTAGCCCCAAGGCGGCAATCAAGTAGACCTTGCATGAGACATTAATAAGTTAAGGAGGAAGGACTACTAGCCAATATTAAAACCCGCGAAATTAACGTATTATCGTCATATCTCAATAACGCCACACAATATCGAAACAGTGACACCTACGCATATTTTGGACTCGTGAGAGCTCAATACCAAATGAAAAAGATTTCGTAGATTGTAGTACTTATAGTTATTATTTCTTATTTACTTAATTTACAAGTTAATTAGAAATTACAACTATAATAACTACAATCTACGAAATCTTTTTCATTTGGTGTTGAGCTCTCACGAATCCAAAATATGCGTAGGTGTCACTGTTTCGATATTGTGTGTCGTTATTGAAATATGACGAAAATACGTTAATTTCGCGGGTTTTAATATTGGCTAGTAGTCCTTCCTCTTATGTGTGCTTGCTTGTAGATTGATAAACTCTAAAGGTACCGAGTTTGGCCACTGAGGGCGCTAGTGAAAACGAATGAAACGCTCAAGTGGCAATGTCACGCAACTTTCTGATGAAGCAGCGTCGTTCTTCCTAGGTCGATCATGGTAAAATTATAAACATTGTTTAATAAAATACGGCGTTTAAAAATTTTGTTCACATTATGAATCCCATCAGTCCATCATAAAAGACAACGAGTCATTTGAATCAGGACACGTTTTAGACTTTCAAACAACAAACAACACAAAACAAACACAAACAAAACAAGACAATAACCATTACTAAACAAAACAAAATAAAAACACAAACAAAAGAAAACACAAACAAACAACAAGATATTTCACAATTATATCCGGGAGAATTTTCAACTGCGGCATGCAGTCTTCACCAATAAGTTGCTACATTTGGCCACTTATAGCGCTGTGTGTACTATCACACGGTGTCCATAGCAAGGTACTTGTGGTTTAATCTATGCGACCACCTCTCGGGGTTCATTCTTATTTCACCAAACTGCGCGTAAAATTGTCTGGAGGTGATTTCCTTAATAATTGTGGAAATATTTATATTAATAATTATTAATTATTAATATATGACCCTTAGACGGAGTTGATTACGGTCTTCTAAATCGTCAATAACAACAATGTGCAACTATAACAACTAATTTCAAATGTTATGTTAATGTGTATTTATAATTGCTCTGCATTGTTGTCATTAACAATATAGAAGACCATAATGCCTTTTTTCAGAATTGATCAAGGACCCTTATGCTACGTTTACAGCAACGCGTTGCGAGCGAAGCGAGGGCGCGAGCTCCAATCATCGGCCGAGTTTCATGCAAAGAAGATAATAGTTTCACGTAAACTCGGCCACTGATTGGAGCTCGCGCCTTCGCTTCGCTCGCAACGCGTGGCTGTAAATCGAGTATTAGATAGAGCTAATCACGGCCCTCTAGATCCTCAATGACAACAATGCACAACAGTGAAAAAAGCATCTTAACATAACTATCAAGGACCATTGGATAGAGCTAATCACGGCCCTAAATCAACTATTAACTCCGTCTAGGGGTACTAGATCAATTTTGAATATCATCTAGGCTCCGTACCAACTATGACTGGGAATGACTGAGATCCGTACCAGCTTGACTCGCAGTCAAGCTGCAGTCACTGCGATGACTTGGCCGAAAAGATCCAGCTATCGCAGTCAAGGGGGGCGTGGCTAATAATTTAACCGCGAATTATGAATTAATAGACAATATTATATGGTTTAAATAGTTAGTGTCATCACAACACCATATAATCTCATCTTACAAGTCCCTGAAGCGTTAAATTATTAATGTAATGTTGTAAGGTTAATTAACAGATAGCAAATGTTGCTTTTATAAATGACAATTTCTGCTGTTGTCTGCTTTCACTGTGACTGTGACTGCATCCCGTACCAGCTGCTGCGTTCACTGCGTTGACTGGGCTACCCCCACCACCAGTCACAGCCACGGTGAACGCAGTCAAAGTTGGTACGCAGCCCAAATGTCGATGAAAAAACTCCACTTCTCTATCAACCTTGGTTCTATGGTGTGTTCCTTTTCTCACCAGGTTCGCGGGTTACACGTTGGTAGCGCTGGTGATCGTCGGAACGCTGTCGGACCTTCTTTCACTCGGCAAAGGTAGGACACCTCACCTTCACTTCCACCAAGCAGTGTTTGGGGGAGGACTTTGCCATGAATTTAATTCTGCAACCCTCACTTCCACCAAGCAGTGTTGGGGGGAGGACTTTGGTAGAAACTTACTCCTGCCACCCTCACTCTTACCAAGCAGTGTTTGGGGGAGGACTTTGCCATGAACTTACTCCTGCCACCCTCACTCTTACCAAGCAGTGTTTGGGAAAGAACTTTGCCAGAACTTTACTCCTGCCACCCTCACTCCCACCAAGCAGTGTTTGGGGAGGACTTTGCCATGAACTTACTCCTGCCACCCTCACTTCCACCAAGCAGTGTTGGGGGAAGAACTTTGCCAGAAACTTACTCCTGCCACCCTCACTCCCACCAAGCAGTGTTTGGGGGAGAACTTTGCCATGAACTTACTCCTGCCACCCTCACTCTTACCAAGCAGTGTTTGGGGGAGGACTTTGCCATGAACTTAAATCTGCCACCCTCACTCCCACCAAGCAGTGTTTGGGGGAGGACTTTGCCATGAACTTAATTCTGCAACCCTTACTTCCACCAAGCAGTGTTGGAGGGAGGACTTTGGTAGAAACTTACTCCTGCCACCCTCACTCTTACCAAGCAGTGTTTGGGGGAGGACTTTGCCATGAACTTAATTCTGCCACCCTCACTCCCAAAAACAGTGTTTGGGGAAGAACTTTGTCATGAACTTAATTCTGCCACCCTCACTCCCACCAAGCTGTGTGGGGGAGGACTTTGCCATGAACTTAATTCTGCAACCCTCACTCCCACCAAGCAGTGTTGGGGGAAGAACTTTGCCAGAAACTTACTCCTGCCACCCTCACTCCCACCAAGCAGTGTTTGGGGAAGGACTTTGCCATGAACTTACTCCTGCCACCCTCACTCCCACCAAGCAGTGTTGGGGGAAGAACTTCGCAATGAACCCTTTTGTATGAAGGAACTACTGCGCATGGGCTGCCCATGTTTGCTAGCTTTGGTGATCCCGAGAGCTATGCCGATGGAAGCGTATGCTTCTGGTAGGGCCACCTTGCCTAGTCGGACAGATCGAGGTAGAGAAGCCAGATAAAAGGCAATGCAAGTCCTCCCATTTCCCTTTTATTCCATTAAGGTTATGTTGTTATTAAATGATATAGGACAAGTTAAAATAATGTTTTTATTTTTACAAGTACATGGTGCAACACATAGCTCTCTTTGCAGAGCTAGTAAAAACCTACATCCAGTTTGCCATTTTTTTCGAATCAATCCCTGATGTCACATGACCAAGTTTTCGAGTACGTCGTTAAAAAAATAAATAGTTATAAACTTGAAGTAACTAAAACCTTAGTAAAGTCGCGGTACCCAAAGAAGTGAGATAGTAACTTTTTCGTTCTCAACTTAACAAGCACGAATCACTAACGTGTTTTCCGATTATCTTATAGAATTTCGTTGCGATAACTTTTTTATGGAAGCGTACAAGAAAACGTGCAAGCAGGTTTCCGTCAAAAAAATGTAACGCAACCCAATAGAACTAGATAATCGGGAAAAACGTTAGTGATTAGCATTTGTTAAGTTGGAAACTAATTCTGGATGGTCTTGACTCCCCTGACACTATCTCACTTCTTGGTGCGAGAGACCTCTAGCCTTTTTGGTAAAGAACGTCATCTTTGTTTTCTGTAGGATTGACCGGTGATGTACTCAAGGCCTTCTCGGCTAACCAAGGCCTTCGCAAGCTGCTGCGACCTTATCCCCCAGGAGCTGACACTCTTCCCTTAATGGACGGGATAAGGGTCCTGGGATGCTTGTTTACAATGGCATATCATCGCCTCTTCATATCGCAGAACTCTCCGTCCATCAACTTGTACGAGGTGACAGAGGTACGTGACACTCACTCACTCACTCACTCAGTCACTCAGTCTCTCACTCACTCACTCACACACTCACACACAGACTTCCCACCCAAATCATGTCATTCCACCATCTGTCAGCTCCATGGCAACCAAGACACTGGTCGGTATACCGCACCCATGATACCATATTAACGATTAACAGCCCAACCCAAGAGCGAAATTAACCATCACCACAAGACACTATGGGGACCAGGCCTAGAGTCTTAGACCAAATCATCTGGGAGAGACCTTAACTCCAAACCCACTCTTTGTAATTCCTAGTGGACTAGCCCTGTGTTCTTTCACACTTTCGTAAATTCAGTCTTCTGCTGAGTAGATTGCACACACCTGTTTGGCCACGCCCACCGTTAGAGGTAACCAGTGGAAGGTCGTAAATTATACCTAATGGACCTTTTCCAATTAGGTAGCAAGAATGAGCGAAGAAGGAAATTAGGTTGGAACCATTGGACTCGGCTACGTCATAAGCCTGAGAATACTAACGTTAGGCCAACTTTGGAGTAGAGTTACAGACGTACAGGAGGAAGCGATCAGTCCCAAACCTCCAGACCAAAGATGATGCTGCTGTGGAAGATCTTCTTGCCAATTGTCCAGTCAAGATTTCACCCGCACTCTTGTGTTTCAGACCCCTATTGGTTACTTGGGGCTCGCTTTGAAACATTCCAACTTCGGCATGGACTTATTGTTCGGGATGAGCGGTGTGCTTGTTACGTACATCTTACTTGGTATCCTTGAGCAGGGATATAAACTAAACCTTCTGGCGTTCTACCTTCATAGATACATCAGGTAACGTCTCTCTCTCTCTCTCTTTCTCTCTCTCTCTCTCTCTCTGGCGTGCTTGTTACGTACATCTTACTTGGTATCCTTGAGCAGTGATATTAACTGAGCCTTCCGGCGCTCTACCTTCATAGATACATCAGGTAACGTCTCTCTCTCTCTCTCTCTCTCTCTCTCTCTCTCTCTCTCTCTCTCTCTCTCTCTCTCTTCTCTCTCTGGCGTGCTTGTTACGTACATCTTACTTGGTATCCTTGAGCAGTGATATTAACTGAACCTTCCGGCGCTCTACCTTCATAGATACATCAGGTAACGTCTCTCTCTCTCTCTCTCTTTCTCTCTCTCTCTCTCTCTCTCTGGTGTGCTTGTTACGTACATCTTACTTGGTATCCTTGAGCAGTGATATTAACTGAGCCTTCCGGCGCTCTACCTTCATAGATACATCAGGTAACGTCTCTCTCTCTCTCTCTCTCTCTCTCTCTCTCTCTCTCTCTCTCTCTTTCTCTCTCTGGCGTGCTTGTTACGTACATCTTACTTGGTATCCTTGAGCAGTGATATTAACTGAACCTTCCGGCGCTCTACCTTCATAGATACATCAGGTAACGTCTCTCTCTCTCTCTCTCTCACTCTCTCTCACTCTCTTTGTCTCTCTCTCTAACTCTTTGATGGTAGAAAATGCCCACGGGCATTAATCCCGCCACTAATAAAGACGACAATCAATCAATCAATCTCTCTCTCTCTCTCTCTCTCTCTCTCTCTCTCTCTCTCTCTCTCTCTCTCTCTCTCTCACTATCTCTCTTTCTCTTTCTCGCCATCTGGGTAACCCCCGTATTATTTACGTTTTTTGTAGTTATATTTGTCGTACAACAACTTCGTTATTGGTTCCGTCACGGGTGTGTGAGCGGCAGCCAACCAGCGGCTGTGGTTAATCCAAATACCTGCTCGGGTTGTCCGAGACCGTAAACACGTCATTGATTGATGACGAAAGCATTACCAAAATTGTTGTACGAAGACTTTACTTCTACGATAAACGAGAATAATGACGTCATGCATGTTCCAGGGTGACCACTCTACTACTTGTGCTGTGATACACGAGAATAATGACGTGACAATGTTCCAGGGTGACTCCTCTACTACTAGCGATGGTGCTGGTCTCAATGGTCGACCTCTCGGACCCAAAACACGGGGCTCCACTTCTCAAGGCCAACATGGGCTTCGAGAAGGCGAACTGCGAGAACAACTGGCTCTACACTCTGATGTACTTGGTCAACTACTTGCCGGCCAAGGACATGGTAAGGTCATTGACAGACACTGTCTGTAGGTCAACTACTTGCCGGCCAAGGTCATGGTAAGGTCATTGACAGACACTGGTCGTAGGTCAACTACTTGCCGGCCAAGGTCATGGTAAGGTCATTGACAAACACTGGTCGTAGGTTTAACTACTTGCCGGCCAAGGTCATGGTAAGGTCATTGACAAACACTGGTCGTAGGTCAACTACTTGCCGGCCAAGGACATGGTAAGGTCATTGACAAACACTGGTCGTAGGTCAACTACTTGCCGGCCAAGGACATGGTAAGGTCGTTGACAGACACTGGTCGTAGGTCAACTACTAGCCGGCCAAGGACATAGTTAGGTCATTGACAGACACTGGTCGTAGGTCAGCTACTTGCCGACCAAGGACATAGTAAGGTCATTTTAAATAATCATGCTAGTTGAGTCTTAAAAATTGTTGTGTTCTGCCCCATACTTCGTTTTTCTAACGACGAACAGTGAAAACGAAGTGAATTTAAATAGTTGATTTTCAGAATTGATCTAGAGGCCCCTGAAAACTTCTATGTAAGGGTCCTTGATAGTTTTTAGATGTTGTGTTAACATCTAAACTGTTGTGCATTGTTTTATCGAAGATCTAGAGGGCCGTGATTTGCTCTATCTAAGGGTCCTAAATCAATTCTGAAAAAGGTATATTAAAGCCTGTATTACACGGTAAATGTTTTAATCTAACTCCTTGAATTCAAGGACAAAAAAGCATCAATAAATAATTCCTATTATTGTATTTGACTACATACTGACTGTTTTTGATGCACTTTTGTTCTTGAATTTAAGAAGTTGGATGAAACAATTTGACTGTGTAATACAGGCTTAAGCGTGATACTTCTGTTTTATATTATAAACGTGAACAAATACTTAATGAGACTAATAAATACATAAAGGGGTTCTAACCCGCTAGATTTATTTTTTACCATATTGTCATGTAGCGAGAACCTACCGTCTCCTCAGTCCCACGACGGTAGCTCGGTCTCGAACCCACGGACAGCCGGCGGCGTACCCGAAGATGTACTGGGGCGTAACTCCCGGGTCGGTTCTCACTTACACTACAGGGATCTCTTATAGGACGTACCAAAGTTCGGGCGGTAGTAATTTGAAATGATAAGATACTGGTTTCAAACTCAGGAGGAAACGTATTTATTAGATTAGAACATTTATCCTATCGTGGCTGAGACGTGGCGAACCTGCCTATGGACTATCGGTGTTAAGATTCAATCTAAAGATCTACCTCTATCGTCACGGTGTGCCGGTGCGGTATGGTATGCAGTTTCCACGTCCTGGCTCCTCGGTAGTCGGTTTGGCGATTCGGTCCCCGGTATAGTCCACGGACGGTCAGGCGATGTCCTCAACGCGTCGCTCCTGGTTCTCTCTCCTGGATTCCTCCTCCTTTCCTCACCGAACTACCTTGGCACAGGTCACTCACTCGTCCACGATCGTCGTTGATAGCCCCGATTTACACCCGTGTTCCCCCTTAGGTAAACTTCCCTACGTCATACTCCCGTCATCCCTCTCTTAGCCCTACTCCGATCACATACGTCATAATTGACCAATCAAATCACTCAATACTCCCCCTCTCGTCAGCGAGACCAGAGAGTGGTAACTGAGCAGTCAGCAAAGTTACCGCGATCATTGCTCTCAATGACTACTTTAATAATTACGAAAATGCTTACACAAGTCATAATAACCAGAAGTAACAATCGAGCTGGGCTGTCGAAATAGCCGAGCACAGCACATACCTTGATTGTGAAAGAAACAATAAAAGACAAACTAAGTGTCCCAATTCAAATATCCATAAATCACCAAGAAGGAGATTAATACCAGTAAAAGTTATAAAGTACCCACTTTTACATGACAATATGATCTACTGCACCACTAATCGATAATGAACCATTAAACATCGTGAGTTGAAACCTGTGAATTGTTATTAATTAATGAAATTTCTGGTTAACTGCCGCGGCGACTGTTGGTGTCAGCCGGCTTTTGGTGCGAGTGTACTCCATTCGACACCGCATGGCAGACCGCGTTCATTGTGCATGCGTTGACTATTTCCCCTCCCAATACTACTGTCTCTCTATCTCTCTCTCTCTCTCTCGTGGGTGTACGGGTGAAGCTTAGTTTTCCCATGTGCGTGCATTCTCGTGTATGGTGTGTCTTGTACTGTGTCTGTTATCATAGCTTTATTATTTATTGACAATTATTTTCTTTATTGTAAATAATATAATGCCGTGTTGTTAGGTGTACGGTTGCAACAACAAAGGGACAAAGGATGACGATCCTCTTCCTTCAAGTGGACTGAATGAAAATTGAAATTGAAACCGGCGAAACAGTTGTTTGTTCACTAGCAACTAGCAACTGCACACCCGCTTTGCAAAAATCTATATTATTATTATTTAGGTATATTTTATGTAGGCTTACGTGTAATGTAATGCTACCTTCAATGCAAAAAGATTAAAAACAATGATACCTATTAAATATTTTACTATGTCACGGAGAAGAAATAAGTTAAAGTTTAGATCAGTCAGGTATAACTTGCACGGATGTCTCTTCAAATGGAATAAACCCAGTATATTTGCCCGACACATCCGGGAACCGTTACCTTATTTTATTCACTACACAAGCAGGTATAATAACGCGGTTATGTTTGCCCAGAGCTGTGTTTGAGTTAATCCAATACACAAACTGTCGGTACGCTAAATGCCGCCATAAATTGTTTGGTACTGGTTCGATAGCATAAGATTTCTTTTTACTTCTTTCAGTTGCAATTAGTATGAAATCAAAATTAAGTTATCAAATATTTGGTGGTCGGTAATGCACACGTTGTCTTCTAGCATACTTCTCACAGCCGGTATTTTCGCACAACAAATACATTCGGCGACTGTGGGCATAACTGAACATTCGTCACATTTGCACCCATTTTCCTTATTGTTCCTATCGCCCTCGCTAATACTTTCAATAGACTCTTTGGCTTTCTCTATTTCTGCCAATTTTTCTGCAGAATATTCGGGCTCAAACTGGTACACAGCAGTAGCCATCGAGAAATATGATATGCAAAGTGTTACAATTACGAGACGATGCAATGCAAACCCGTCACCCCGACTGACTGACGCTGCCTCCTCTCCTTCCACTCGTTTCCCCTCCTCCGACTATTGCGTGACTGGAAGTGCCGATGACAGCAACGCTCAAAACGAAATGGAGCACCCGATTACACATCTTTATTTTGTACCTGAACGGAAGCTCCGATTACAAAACCAAAATATACGAAATACGCAGAAAAGAAGGACGCATCGAGAAGTATTACACCATTTTTTTTTGGAGCAGAATCCTCCAAGGTCCCAAGGCATACAGGTCGTCCCAATGCTATTTCTTATGGGAGATTTTCGCCGATGGGACCTAGCTCGAAAATCACTAACTTTGATATTTTTTTCCCGGGTTATGGTGAACCCGATTTCTTTTCATTTAGTCGCTAATTTCATAGCTAATCAGCCTTAGTTAAACATATTTTTTTGGTGTAGCGGGTGAGAACCCCTTTAATATTTAACTATTGTGTGTACAACACCGGTGTGTATGTTGTTTCAGTGTATCACACCTGCTTGGAGCCTGGCGGTAGACATGCAGCTCTACTGGCTATGTCCCTTGGTCATCATACCACTATACAGGTCAGTTCTATGACTTATTTTGTATCGATTTCAATCTAATTCATCCAATCTGTGCAAAAGATGGAATTTTCCTGAATGTGCTTTTTCAATTTCGTTTCTACGACAAAAACGAAGTGTTTTAGGTGGCTCGTTGGTCCAGTGGTTGGCATCCCTGCTTCCAATGCAGAAGAACCCGGGTTCAAATACCGGTTCAGGCAGAAGTTTTTTAACTTCTAATACGGATTCAGTTCCATTACTTCTTGTCTTAGGAATAAGTAAACGGTGACTTTGGAGCCGTCCTAGCAACGAAGCACTCAATAAATTTAAAGTTGTTCTGAATCGGCCTTGTTGATTCTGGCATTTGTCCGCAGGTGTTCGCACTGTCTTATCCCTGATTCATGTGTTCCGTATTTGAAATATCAATCTTTGATTGGTTATCGCTCACTCGTCGACGGTGTTTGGAGCCTACAGGTTTGGTTTAGTCGCTTTTAATTAAAGTCCCCCACTGAGTTCAAGAAAATGATAACGCATGCAAATGAGTATCTTCAAACAGAGTTTACGCGTTCTTATTTTGTTTTCAGTCATAATACGGAACCTTTGTTTGAAAACAGTTGTCGTGTCAGTCAAAGGACATCATGCAATATTGCATTAATGAAGTGTCGGAAGAACGTAAACAAATGTTTACTGAGTACCTCAGTATGGCCACCGTGCGCAATACGTGAATACCAAGGTCCACTAGATCACTTGTAGCGCGCGGCGCGAAGTAAGGTCATCTAGCCTATTTCCATAATGTTAAAAATCACATGTTATTCAAATGGGAGAATCATTAAGAAAAACAAATGAATTGATCTGTCAAAACAAATTATGGGCCAAAAAGGCAAAATAACAATCTGTAATGAGATTTTGTCTTCACATTCTATATATAAAAAAATGTAATACTTTACGCGTAAGTTCACATTATTGGTGAGGATTATGTAAATAATAATGCGATTTTTGTTGTTGGATCCAAAATGGCGGTTTTGGATCTCATTCAATGACCTTACTTTGCGCTTCGCAATTACTCCGCTAGGAGTAAATCCAGTAGACCTTGCGTGAATACACCATATATTAGAGTATAGTTGTTTCCAATGACGTAACTCCGCAAGCTTTTGTTTCTACAACAGGTGGCCGAGGTTCGGCAAGACGCTACTGGCGGCGCTGATTGTTGTAGGGATCTACATCGCGTTCCGCGGCGCCTACATCAACGAGCTGAACATCCAGGCGGGCACAGTAGTAGGGTGAGTACTTGTTGCATGGCATCCATGTTGCTTCTCACTCCCCCATTTATTTTTTTATTTATTTATTTATTTATTTACTTATTTATTTATGAATTGGTCCCATAGAGAATTTTTATGCCATTTAACAGTGACCAGTTTATAACAACGGATGATTACCAACGATGCATGATGATGAAGAAGGGTGGAGGGGAAACCCGGTACCGGCACGTAGCCTACTCCTGTAAGCACCTTCTATGTTACACAAGACACAAGGCAAAGACTCTACCTAAAAGTTTTAAAAGCCATATTTAATTAAACAATTTTGACAATTTGCCATTATCGACGTAGCGGAAGAACGACGCTGCATCATCGTAAAGTTGCGCGACATTGCCACTTGAGCACTTCATTCGTTTTCACTAGCGCCCTCAGTGGCCAAACTCGATGCCTATAAAAAGCTTGATCAATTAATAATTTGTCTATTCGAAAGTAAAATAACAGATGTTAAAAATTTGATTTGATGAAACAAGTAATAAATTATAGTCCCGACGAAAGTATTCGCATACCGATCTCAGGTCATTGTCTACTGCCCCTTTCAACCGCGCCAATTGAAAGATAATCAACATACCTGGCGTTCTTTCATACATTCGTAAATGCACGGTTCAGCGAGTTGCACAGGCGGTTTGGCCACACCCACCGTTACAGGTAACCAACGGAAGGTCTTAAATTATCTCCAATGGACCTGTTTAGATTAGATGGTAGGAATTAGTGAAGTAGAAAATTTTAGTTGTTACCTTGGACTCGGCTGTGTCGTAAGCATCATAATACTTTCGTTGGGACAACTTTCATAATGTTTGAAATGTGTCAGGAAGTAATAATCATGTCTGAAATGTGTCAGAAAGTAGTAATAATGTCCGAAATGTGTCCGTAAGTGATAATACTGTCTGAAATGTGTCAGAAAGTAATAATAACGCCCGAAAAGTGTCAGAAAGTAATAATAACGTCTAAAATGTGTCAGAATAATAACGTCTAAAATGTGTCAAAAAGTAATTATAACGTCTAAAACGTGTCAGAAAGAAATGATAACGTCCGAAACATGTCAGAAAGTAATAATAACGTCTGAAACGCGTCAAAAGGTAATAATAACGCCCAAAACGTGTCAGAAAGTAATAATAACGTCCGAAACGTGTTAGAAAGTAATAATAATGTCTCAAATCTATGTCAGGAACAATAATAACGTCTAAAACGAGTCAGGAATAATAACCAAAGTCTGAAATGTGTCAGAAAGTAACAATAACGTTTAAAAATGTATCAGTAAGTAATACTTATGTCTGAAATGTGTCAGGATGAAGCACGAGGCCATCTTCTTCGCGACGCACATGCGTTACACCCCTTGGCTGATCGGTGTGGCCGCGGGATACGCCCTCCACGTGACGCGCCGCTCCGAGGTGTACCTCTCGCGCGTTCATCTCTCTTTGGGCTACGGCGCATTGATCGCCGTGCTATACGTGTCCATCTACATGAGGGAGACCCTATGGCAAGACTCAAGGCCACTGAGCTCGGCGCTATTCCTGTCTTTACACCGGCCGGCCTTCGCTGCCGCCATGGGGTGGACGCTCTTCGCTTGCGTCAAGGGTTACGGGGGTGAGTTGCATTCACACATTGACTACGTATATCACGCAATTCTAACGCGCTTGGGATGAAGGCGCCTTGCTTTCAATCGGTAGCCGAGTGAGGAATCCACCCCGTAAATCACGTCAATCTGAAGCGCCCTTATCTACACCGGCTGCGAATTCAGCCAATCACAACACAGGCTGTGCATCGCGGAGCCGCTTTGACGTGTATATTAATTAAATCAAAGTGAATTCTAACCTCCAACTCGCTTGCCCAAGCGAGTTGGATCGCCGCCGCTTTGAGGTAAATTCGACGTGTACGAGACTGTATACCACACTCTGCAACCGATTGGAACCAAGGCGCCTTCATCCTAGGCGCCTTAAACTTGCGTTATATACGTAGTCAGTCACACATTCACACATTCACACATTCACACATTCACACTGGGCGCTGTTGCTGTCGTTACATCGGTTGGCCTGTGGCTGTCATGGGCTGGTTGATACTACTACAAATGACATTATAGGCAACCCAAGTTGATGAACTCTCATGGACACTACAGCATTTTATGCCAATAGGCGTGACCACCAAACAAAACAAATAACAACATTACACAATAACAATACATATATCTGCAATACAATTGCTTTGTCAGGTAATAAAAATTAATCAACAATGTTGTCATCAGTAAAAGGGACAATTTAAAACGTTAAAAACAATAAACAATAGAAACGGCATCTCAGAAATGTACAGGTATATGTGGAAAGAATGAAGCATAAAAAGAATGAGGACTGGATGTGATGTCCACAGAGCCAGGAAGTGTGTTATATAAAGACGGAAGGCGGGTGAAGATGGAGCGTCTCTCTAGGTTGGTGCGGCAGTTTGGTATATGAAACAGGTTGTTTAGGCGTGTTGTCCGGCCGGGTACATGAAGGCAAAGGTTGTAGTCAATAGTCATATATGTGGACGCGGCTTAGCTGGATTCTGAAAGCCTTCTTCTTGTCTGCTCGTAGGCTACTTAAACAGGGTGTTCTCCTGGCCTGGACTACTTCCGCTGAGCCGCGTCAGCTACCCCGTTCTCTTCATACACTTTGGCGTGATGGGGTCGTCCTTCGCCCTCATGAAGACCCCTGACTACACCACGACGTTTCTCATGGTGGGTGTAGGCCTGGCCTTGAGGCATTCTTCTTTTGTATTCTATTAATATAATACTAACTGAGGGGTTGACATCTAAAAAATGGTGTTAATTTAAAAAAAAAAAAAAAAATCATCAAAGAAATCAAAATGGTTAACAAAAAGTCAGAAAAATCGAAAAAATCAAAATGGTGAATAACATCACCGAAATAGAAATAAAGTCATCGCTATCAAAAAAAATTTACAAAATATATACCGAAAAAAATCAGTGTGTCAAAAAAAGAAATAAAAAGACAAAATTGCGAAAAAATCACGAACTCAAAACATAACAAAAAAAATAAAATGGTTGAAAATAAAAATGACGACAAAATAAAAAGCCACTGAAAAGAAAACGAAATCATATATTTCGCAAAAAAAATCAAAAACTCTGTTTGGTAAAAAAAAAAATGAAAATATCAACTTTGTAGCAAAAAATCAATAAAAATCAGGTAGACAAAAAATAAAAAAAAAAAAACAATTGAAATAAAAATATCAGCAAGAATCATAAAAACAAACAAAAATCACAAAATAAAAAAATATCAATTTTGATTTCGAAACCAAAACTCTGTGTACATTAAACAGTCAAGTTTTCAACGCCTCGGTGACATACATACTTTAGTTGGGTATGGGAGACCGTCAAGGTCTACTGGATTTACTCCTAGCGGAGTAATTGCGAAGCGCAAAGTAAGGTCATTGAATGAGATCCAAAATCGCCATTTTGGATCCAACTACAAAAATCGCATTATTATTTAAATAATCCTCAAAAATAATGTGAACTTACGCGTAAAGTATTGCCTATGAAAATGTATATAGAATGTGAAGACAAAATCTGATTAAAGATTGTTATTTTGCCTTTTTGGCTTATAATTTGTTTTGACAGACCAATTCATTTGTTTTTCTGAATGATTCTCCCATGTGAATAACATGTGATTTTTAACCTTATAGAAATAGGTTAGATGACCTTACTTCGCGCGCGCTACTAGCGATCTAGTGGACCTTGGGAGACCGTATGACAGCAGCGCTGCGAGCGTTCCTGTTCACACAAATGTCAGTATGCCCCTTAATAGGGAAGTCTCATCAAAAATAAATATTCCTCAAAGTACCTAAAAATGGAAGATCATTATCTAAAAATACGGGCGGTATAATTTTTATATCTGAGAAGCGTATATTTCCATTTCTATTAGCATTTTAAGTTTGAAATTTGGAACTTCTTGTTCCGTAATTGAAAAACGGCTCTTGACGTCATATGTCATGTAAACAACTGCCTCCTTGAAGTATTCTTAATAATATCAACGATATTAAGTTGGACATTTTACAATATCTAGTATGCAGTGACTTTACAACAATGTCTTTTATACCACCGTTTTCTTCAGAAAATACATTTTGATACAGTATTTACCAAAACGTGTTTAAAATAATGCAATTATTTAACATATTGTTGTTACTTAATGTTAAGAAGTGTTCATTTACTAACTATAAATAAACGTTGGTTCAGTTAGAGTCTTATGAGAGCAATAATCTACTAAAGGGTGGGATTTCAGTACTATTTGTATGATATAAAATTATTGTTTACTGACATATGACGTCAGAACCTTGAAATCACGAGCAAGATGGCGCAGGTCCGTTTCTGAGCGTGTTTTGACAGCAGTATCTTTGACTTGCTGTTAAAGCGATGTTAATGCACCTTTTGAGCCGAAACCAATTAGTTCCCGTTTATTTTAACTTGAGGTAACCAGTAAGCAAATAAAAAAAATGCGTGAGACTTCCCTATTGACGCATGCAATAATGATGTCGTGTAAACACAGATGGAAGACTGTGTTATGCCATCAATCATTGAACCAGGTTTCACTTGTTTTTTGGATTCTTCAGCTGATTGTTATTTTACTTACATAATACTTATTAATAATTAAGTTTCAAGTGCTTAAATATGTCTGTAATCAAAATTACTGCAAATAATGTATTAGAAATGTAACATTTGGAGTACTTAACTGAAGCTGGGCTGGATATAATAGGCAAACTGAACGTCATCGCTCACAGCGCACTCTACCTGTCATACGGTCTCCCATAAGCAACCCAAGACTACCTTACATATGCTTTCGTCACAGGCGGGGCACTCGTAGCCAACCAGCGAACCGCTCGAGACACACCCGCGCAAATACCGATCGCTGATTGGCTACGAACCCGTCGCCTGTGACGAAAGCACATGTAAGGTAGTGTTGGGTTGCCTATAGTAGTTCACCAAGCGTACACAACAACGACAGAGCTGTCGGCTGTCTTCGTATATCTTCGGTGAAGTAGCCGACCAATCAGGCGCCGTCATCGCCTCGCTTGGCGAACTTCTATAGATGGACCAACACCACATCTCCCTTGGCCAAAACGGGCGAGTCAAAGTCGACTGGAATGCAGGTGATAGCGCATAAACGCGTGCTCCTCGCACTCGGCGCGTGAACGGTAGCGGCAAAACATGGCTTCACTTACATTGCATTATTGCCGAAACTATTCAAGCTAGAGCAATATTATAAGCGGCACAAGAAAGATGACAGTAATACCTTGACGACGATAGTTTTATATTTGTGACAGGTTCTTGTAAACCATACAAATTGCGATCGTAAAAAACGTAGAAATCATCGAAAAGGTTTCCACTAACATTGCTCTGCTTTAATGGCATTATTTTATTAACTATAAATGTTTGACAAATATAGTGCACATCATCGTGTAGAGGAAGGTTAGACAAAAGTATTTATTTGATTCAATGTTTGATGCGCTTATTGGTTATCTTGAAACCATGAGTTGAATATTGGCTGAACGTAGTTTTGCCGTAGCCTGCTGGCTACGGCCGGCCGTATAGCTCTGCCGTAAGCGCGCAGGAGAGATGTGTTCCCGACCGCTGCCGATAGCAACTGACACCTGCTAGCTGCACTTCACTACCGGCCGCCCCTAAAAAACCGAATAGACTAGACCCGGATGCGCGCGCAAGCTTTCGCGCGCGGAGATGTGCTCGTGGTAAATCTATACTACCCGACTAAAGCAAGGTCTACTTGATCTCCGCCTAACGGAGGCTCGTTGGGAGTTCGACGAGCCTCCGAGGCTAGGCGGAGATCAAGTTGACCTTGGACTAAAGTATGTTGGGCAGTAAAAGGCGGTAGACAAACTGCCGATGGTGTTGGGCCTCTACACTATATCCCTCACTCACCCAACGTTAAGGCTGCGTGAGTTTAAAGTCGATCGATGATAACTGCACATGTAATATTTATCCTTCAAATTGTATGTACATTAAGTTGAGATTGAGCTTGTGAATATTGTAGAAAAAAATATACACCTAACGGTATTAGTTTTTGTTTGTTTATTGAGTGTTGAAATGCGTTGGAATTCCCTATCTTCATTGTAGCTGAACAAAAACCTACACTGTCAATCGTATAACTTTGCGTAGCACCTTCAAAAAGTAATTTATTTAAACAAATAATCGTCCTAAATGTAGATAAATTCATGACTAACATGAATACGTGTAAAAAAAATGGTCGAACGGGATCCGTTTTCGAGATATTTGCGCTGGTGTGTCAATTTTACCTCAAATCTACTCAAATTAAAAACTACAAATATACTTTATTAAAAAAAAAAATATATTTAATTTCAAGAAGTTCAGTATTAAATGCTACTCATAAGTAATAATTCTTGAAATTCATAATTGAGAATTAAAAAAAAAGTATTTTTCATGTCCATTTAATTTAAACGGTTTAGTTGTTGTATTGAATGGGTAGTTCACTTCATCGATCGACTTTAACCACCTTGCGGAACACCCAATTTCAGTAGGTTACAATTTTATTTAAAATGGTTTTAAATAAAATTGTCCTAAAACGAAACCAAAACACGTCATCCTGTAGAGAATGATTTGATCTTTCTCACGAATGTTTTTTTCATTCTTATCAATATTTCCCTTTTGGAGATGTTCTTAATGGTCGGTCTACACACATGTTTAAGAAAGAGTTAACAAGGCGTTCACACACATGATTATGATAATACTCAATTCACTCCAGTATTCACATCACCATTGGCTAGAATGCTTCTGACGTCACAACTGTTCGAGAATTGATTGGTTGGTCTAAGGTTTGTCTTATGGAGTGTCTAAGAAATGAAATTTGGTCATTTCGTTAAACCTTAGCCCCGTGTGTGAACGCTAGCGTTGTTTTACTATTGTTCAATACAAGGTATTACGCCGTGCTTAAGCCTTAAACATGTGTGTAGACCGACCATAATAAGGTGTGAAAGGTGTCTGGCAACATCTCATTACAAAAATTAATAAAAAACATCTGGAAACGGCAATTTTGATTGAAACAAAAAATATTCATAAGTCAGAGCACTTAATTCTCTACAGGATGACATTATATTTTGATTTACATTTATTTAGGAAAATTGAAATACATTTAAAAGCAATTTTTATATAGAACGACATAGTGATTTATGTAGACTAGGTTGACATACAGCATTTAAGCGATAACGTGGTTAAACAAAAAAAATAATCAGAAGTTTTTTAACTTCTAATAAGGATTCAATTCCATCACTTCTTTTCTTAGGAATAAGTAAACGGTGACTTTGGAGCCGTCCTAGCAACAAAGCATTCAATAAATAAAAAGTTGTTCCGAATCGGCCTTGTTGATTCTGGCATTTGTCCGCGGGTGTTCGCACTGTCCAATCACCGATTCATATATGTTTCGTATTTAATATATCGATCTTTGATTGGTTATCGCTCACTCGTCGACGGTGTTCGGAGCCTACAGGGTTGGTTTAGAAGCTTTAAATTAAAGTCCCCCCCTGTAAATCAGTTTCGTTACTGAGTGGGTAGACTCTAAAGTGAATTTTTTTATTTAATCAAATTAAATTGTGTTACCAACAGCTTACCTTGTTCCTGCGTGACGCTGTCACTACCTACTTGCTGGCTGTTCCAGTTCATCTATGTCTAGAGGCACCACTCGCAAACCTGGAGAGAATATTTTTTCGAATAGGTGAGGCAAAAAGAAAAGAAAAATTTGAGTTGGAAACGTTGGATAATAGCAAAGATCACCAACTAGGGAAGATGTTTCATCGCCGTGTAAAAATATCTGCATGAGTTTTGTCGAAAATCTTCAAGTCTCACCACTAGTTCGAATTCTCACCGCAAGTAGCGCTAGCTCAGCACGTTTGAACTTCGTTGCCGTCTGGCGGGATATATTTGAACTCGGTTCTGGCATCGAAAGAATTCGCCTCGGACCACGACGACGTCGAGGTTCCCGCTCAGTTTTAAACTTTTGGAAGAGCGAGTCCTTGCGGTGAGAATTCAAACTACACGTCGGACTTGGAAAATTTCGCTCAGACACGCGCAGACGAATTCCCATATGGATGAACTATCTTCCCTTGTTTGTAATCTTTGATAATAGCACAAGACTCAGTTTATGTGGCTGTGACATCACAGATAGGAAAATAATGTATTGCTAGGCAACTCCAAGGTCTATTGGATTTACTCCTAGCGGAGTAATTGCGAAGCGCAAAGTCCCACGCGCTGCACGCGCGCTACAAGCGATCTAGTGGACCTTGGGCAACTCCATTGTTGTATCTTTCTTTGATTGGTGCATATTCAATGTTTATCCGCGAAACAAAACACGGTAACATGGCTATTGGTGGAATTGAGTGACTCAAAGGGGTAGTCAAGTGAAAAACTAAAAAATCACCAACGAGTCATACGTGCATGAAACTCAGTTATGTGTAAAATAAAATAGATATAAGTTTATGCAACACAAGAAAAAAAAAATAGTGAACATTTAGCTCTTCTACTAGTTTCACTTCGCTAGCTCTGCTGCATTTTTCTTCTAAAGCGTAGTAAAGCTGTATCGGTTCTGATCTCACTAGCGCCTTCCCGATAGACAGAGCACTCACTGTGTAATACAAATCCAGCCACAACACTCGGCGACTGCGGACAGTGCCGCACAAAACAGATTGCAACTTTTCTAGGCTGTCACAAAAAAATTAATTGCAGGGCATTTTGTAGACGTACACGTTCGTACTAAGAAGCATGTTATCGGTAAAGAAACGATGCACATTAAGACTTTAATCGATTTTTGATTAGTGCCTTATTTTAGCGGTGGTTTTACTATCTCAAGGCAACATTTTTTTTATACGGGAATTACCATGAGAAAAGTTGCTCTGTGCTACTTGGTAGCAACAAGCCAAAAAATCGAGTTTTCTTTCAATTTTTAACCGCCTGCTTGTAAAGCATGGTATCTCTTCGTCATATTTTTCATATTTGAAGGTGGACATACACGAATGGTAGTTTTTTAGTTTTTCGCCTGACTATCCCGGTTTTGGGACCGCGGTGGGACCTGTCATCAGCAATAGGAAAATGTCCTGACGACGGGACTCACAGTGGTCCAGAAACGTATGTATGAGCATCTGCATACGTATCTCACAAAAATATCCGGCACTATGTTCAACCACGGAATGCAAACTTCACCAATAAGTTGCTACATTTGGCCACATATAGCACTGTATGTACTAACACACGGTGCCTATAGAGATAATATACGCGTATACAAGTTGACTGTTGACTCGATTTGTCGGCTTTCGTTCCAGCTGTGAAACCAACCGAGAAGGACCTCAAGAAGAAAGAATGAAACCGTCGCAAAGATGAAAGCAGCTTTCAAGACTCACAGTTCCCACGTGACGTCAGAGCGGCCATGATTGCGACACAATCGATGTAGCCCTATCATTGGCGAATATTATTCAAATTTACTAAATAAGCAGAATGTATAATTTAAAAAGTAATAAAAAAAATTCGAAACGTTCTGCGATAAAGATATATATGAGTTAGTGTTTCAAAATGTATAATTATGTACTCAGAAATTATAATGGAAAAGATTAAATTAAATAAGGTTGTGGAAAGTAACATTTGTAAATTTATCAATATTTTTCGTCAATGTAATATTTTTAATCTAAGAGTGATCTCATGCATTGATATTATGAATAATATCATCTTGGCGATTGTTTGATGAAATATTATGTTTGGTTGCCACATCTTCCTGATCGAGTATCGTACCCAGGTATGTTCATGAAAATCTTTACATCTCCCCTTCCACATCATTCTCCTCCACTCCCCTCTCGCGCCTCCGCACCATACTGGTCTACTATGAGTATTGCAAGGAGGGGTTCTCCCCCCTTCTCCTCCCTCCCCTCTCGCGCCTTCGCACCATACTAGTCTACTATGAGTATTGCAAGGAGGGGTTCTCCCCCCTTCTCCTCCCTCCCCTCTCGCGCCTTCGCACCATACTAGTCTACTTGAGTATTGCAAGGAGGGGTTCTCCCCCCTTCTCCTTCCTCCCCTCTTGCGCCGTGGCACCATACTAGTCTACTTGAGTATTGCAAGGAGGGGTTCTCCCCCCTTCTCCTTCCTCCCCTCTTGCGCCGTGGCACCATACTGGTCTACTATGAGTATTGCAAGGAGGGGTTCTCCCCCTTCTCCTTCCTCCCCTCTTGCGCCGTGGCACCATACTAGTCTACTTGAGTATTGCAAGGAGGGGTTCTCCCCCCTTCTCCTTCCTCCCCTCTTGCGCCGTGGCACCATACTAGTCTACTTGAGTATTGCAAGGAGGGGTTCTCCCCCCTTCTCCTTCCTCCCCTCTTGCGCCGTGGCACCATACTGGTCTACTATGAGTATTGCAAGGAGGGGGGTTCTCCCCCCTTGTCTTCACTCCCCTCTTGCGCCTTCGCAACATACTGGTCTCCTATAGTTCTCTTACAACAATTTCGGTAATGCTTTCGTCATCAATCAATGACGTGTTTACGGTCTCGGCCAACCCGAGCAGGTATCTGAATTAGCCACGGTCGCTGGTTGGCTGCCGCTCACCCACCCGTGACGGAAGCAATACCGAAGATATAGTACGACGACTATATGAGTACGGTATTGCAAGGAGGGATACTCCTCCCCCTTCTTTCTTTCCCCTCCTGCGCCTTTGCACCATACTGGTCTACTATGATAATTGCATACAGACTTTTCTATTAGTAAATACAAAATATCAGAACATTATAGTTATGATCTGCAGCAGTAAATCGACATTGAAACGAATGTTATTTTAAGTTTTATTGAGTGTTATATTATTGTGGCATTCGCTCCGAGTGATTAAAAGAGAAATAATTAAAAAATCGAACCATCTGCTGCTACCAAGAAAACTAGACCTGATGTTTTTGGAAAAGCTTTGCGGACCGACCACCTCCAAGCCGCCGCTGACAACCTTCTCCAGCCAGGCTAGTTGCCCAGGTAAATGTCAAATAACAACACTTATTTATTAAATAACTGCTTGCGGGTTATCTTTAATATTGACATACCGTATTTTTTTTATCATTCTTCATGCATGTCGTATTATGTAAAGCCTTCTAAATTGGCAAAAATGTCGTTGCAAATTATACTAACCAGACTTTGAAATATGCGAGTTAATACGGAAAGCTTGGCTTATTTAAAATCATTTTTTCCCATTACGTTAGTTAGATATTCTTCTCGTTGAAGCATTGAGTAGGACGAGAAAACATTGCAGATTAACGTGTAATTGAGTTTAGTGAGCTACCGCTAATAGCTCGTTTGCTATGACAGGGTAAATAGACGCGCGTACGACATATCGCGTCTCCCGCCGATGCTAGCGGCACGGGACTAGTAAATGCTACGTCACGACCATAAAAAACGGCCGAGCTCAAGGGAATATTATCAACTCGAAAATAATTTATAGCTAATTCCTGGAGTGGGTATGAGGGTTCTAGTTTTCGCTATAATTATTAAAATAAATCGATAGATGTTATGGATATTAAATAGAGCTAAGGTTTTGATGTCCTATAACGTTTTTGAAACCAATCGATTCGTATTTAAAAACTGAATGGAAAATCATTTTCGTTGTTTCTGTAGAACAAACAATGTAAAAGTTATAAGCCAAAACGTTCGGCGGCGTCAGGTGGCGTCGCGGCGCCACTGACGCCGTCTGCAGCAATTCCGCCGATGAAACCCTGGTCCAAAATTATTGTTATACATGCCTTTGCATAATCCCGTTTACCGCTATACTCTTCCACAAATAGCCTACGAGATACACTTTGCTGCTCTACTAAATCATTTTTTTTTTTCAATTCAAAAGCATTTTATTCTCAGTTTGTAAGTACATTATTGCGTAGTAGTAGTAGTAGTAGTAGTAGCAGTAGTAGTAGTAGTAGTAGTAGTAGTAGTAGTAGTAGTAGTAGTAGTAGTAGTAGTAGTAGTAGTAGTAGTAGTAGTAGTAGTAGTAGTAGTAGTAGAAGTAGTAGCAGTAGTAGTAGTAGTAGTAGTAGTAGTAATAGTAGTAGTTGTAGTAGTAGTAGTAGTAGTAGTTGTAGTAGTAGTAGTAGTAGTAGTAGTAGTAGTAGTAGTAGTAGTAGTAGTAGTAGTAGTAGTAGTAGTAGTAGTAGTAGTAGTAGTAGTAGTAGTAGTAGTAGTAGAAGTAGTAGTAGTAGTAGTAGTAGTAGTAGTAGTAGTAGTAGTAGTAGTAGTAGTAGTAGTAGAAGTAGTAGTAGTAGTAGTAGTAGTAGTAGTAGAAGTAGTAGCAGTAGTAGTAGTAGTAGTAGTAGTAGTAGTAGTAGTAGTAGTAGTAGTAGTAGTAGTAGTAGTAGTAGTAGTAGTAGTAGTAGTAGTAGTAGTAGTAGAAGTAGTAGCAGTAGTAGTAGTAGTAGTAGTAGTAGTAGTAGTAGAAGTAGTAGCAGTAGTAGTAGTAGTAGTAGTAGTAGTAGTAGTAGTAGTAGTAGTAGTAGTAGTAGTAGTAGTAGTAGTAGTAGTAGTAGTAGTAGTAGTAGTAGTAGTAGTAGTAGTAGTAGTAGTAGTAGAAGTAGTAGCAGTAGTAGTAGTAGTAGTAGTAGTAGTAGTAGTAGTAGTAGTAGTAGTAGTAGTAGTAGTAGTAGTAGTAGTAGTAGTAGTAGTAGAAGTAGTAGCAGTAGTAGAAGTAGTAGTAGTAGTAGTAGTAGTAGTAGTAGTAGTAGTAGTAGTAGTAGTAGTAGTAGTAGTAGTAGTAGTAGTAGTAGTAGTAGTAGTAGTAGTAGTAGTAGTAGTAGTAGTAGTAGTAGTAGTAGTAGTAGTAGTAGTAGCAGTAGTAGTAGTAGTAGTAGTAGTAGAAGTAGTAGTAGTAGTAGTAGTAGTAGTAGTAGTAGTAGTAGTAGTAGTAGTAGTAGTAGTAGTAGTAGTAGTAGTAGTAGAAGTAGTAGTAGTAGTAGTAGTAGTAGTAGAAGTAGTAGTAGTAGTAGTAGTAGTAGTAGTAGTAGTAGTATTAGTAGTAGTAGTAGTAGTAGTAGTAGTAGTAGTAGTAGTAGTGGTAGTAGTAGTAGTTGTAGTAGTGGTAGTAGTAGTAGTAGTAGTAGTAGTAGTAGTAGTAGTAGTAGTAGTAGCAGTAGTAGTAGTAGTAGTAGTAGTAGTAGTAGTGGTAGTAGTAGTAGTTGTAGTAGTTTTTTTTTTTTTTTTTTTTCAAATTTATTTATTGTCAAAACAAATCATACAGTACAAATAAATCAAACCCCACAAAGCTACGCAGTAGCTTGTCTGCGGGGTAACAATAAATCATGTTAATATTAAATGTCTTGACTCCGCCTGACAAATACACAAAAACACAAAAAAAAAAAAAAAAACACAACAAACGTTCTTCAAACACAAACACAAAGCACTTTGTACCTACCCTATAAGATTATAAAAAAGAACAAAAAGGGTTAACAAATTTACATTAATCCATACAAATAATATTTCTACATTCACATGTTACTGACTGTCCACTGTTTAAGGATTTTTTTAATTTGTGAAAAGGATGTAAGCGATACTAGCTCTTGTGGCAGTTTATTATACAATAATGGCACCAAATGTTTCTTTTGTTGCTCGCCATACCTATTAAAAATATCACGTGGCATCAGAAATCTTGTTTTATCTCTGGTATCGTGCGAATGCTGAGCCATTAATTTATGCTCTCGAGAGAAATAATTTGTTAATATGAAAATATAAAAATGTAATTTTCTAACTGTTAGTAATTTACAAGTATCAGATTTTCCAAAAATGACTTTCCAAATTGAGTATTGCAATCTTTCAACTTTACTTAAATACGAGGCTGTGGTATTGCCCCATGATAACAGAGCGTATCTAATCAATGACTCACCAAGTGCATAATACACGGTTACTAAGACTCCTGTGGTTACATACGGCTTTAGAACGCGTATACTATATAGCGTAGACCGTAGCCTACGACAAAGCTTATCAATATGTTTATCCCATTTAAAAGTATTATCTACAGTGACACCTAAATAAACATGTTCAATACAATTTTCTAACAATTTGTGACAACTACATACCATTTGATTCGTTGAACAATTGAACCTAAAATTCCTATGTAGACATGCATAGTCATGAAAAACAATTTTAAGTTGCTGTGACACTGTAGATGGAGAGTGTATATGCATTACCTTAGTTTTTTTATAGTTAATTGTCAAACCATTATCATGGGACCATCTCAAAATATTCAGAAAATCAACTTGGAGCAATTTATTTACAATGTCGAAAATTTTATTGATTGCCACTAAAACTGTGTCATCCGCATAAAGAAAAATGTAACATCCTGTCACAACTTTCAACATATCATTTACATACACTAAATACAATAGTGGGCCCAAAATAGAGCCCTGAGGCACACCAGATTTACAGTTCCCCAATTTACTGTGAGTAGACCCAAACTTAACAGTCACTCTCCTCCCTGTAAGATAATTCCGAAACAAATCTAAAAGAGGCCCACGTATTCCTATCTTTTTTAAAGCAAGCAACAGCCGATCATAAAGTAGAGTATCGAATGCTTTTGAAAAATCTATGAAAATTACACCAACATGTAAATTTCTATTTAAAGCTCCAAACACTGTGTCCGAAAAGTCATTAAGTAGACTTGATGTACTTTTATTTTTTTGGAAGCCATACTGTCTCCTGTCAATAATTTTGAAATCATGCATGTAAGAAATTAATTGATCCGCTAAAAATCTTTCCATAACTTTTTCAATTGAAGGCAGTATTGCAATGGGTCTGTAATTATTAAAATCCATGTGGTCACCACTTTTAAATATAGGCCTCAGAATAGAGCACTTCAAACCATCAGGAATTACCCCAGTTTTTACGATTAGATTGATCAACTGTGCTATAATTGGGCTTATATTTTCAGAAATTAATTTTATATCACACATCCTAATCCTATCGATGCCCGGACCTTTATTACTGCTTAGACTTTGAATGACGTCACTTATCAACTTAGGTGTTGCTTTTCGAAAATTCATCGATTGCAAAGCACAATCTCGATTCGCAGTTATAGTTTCAATGACACAATCATGTTTTATCGCCTCTACCTCATCTGAAAAAGAATTTACGAAACCGTCAACTATACTAGTTGCATCAAGGGTTTTTCCCATGTATTTAGATATAATATCATCTGGCGAGTTTTTTGTCTGCTTACCAATTACCAAATAAATTTCGTTCCAAGTGTTTCGAATATTGTCTTTACAATTTGAAAACCTCGATTTATAATAACTAATTTTATCCCTAACCAGCTGTTTACTTACCATGTTTCTGCATTTTTTGTACTCGTTTCTAAAATCCATATTATTACTAGAGTGTTTCCACTTACGAAACCACTTGTCCCTCTCTTTCATTTTCTTTTTCAAAGTAAGAGTAACCCATGGTTTCCGGTTTCTAGAATAAAGACCCGAACACATCCTAACTTCCTCAGCACTATCATACACCCGCTTAAAGATATTAGAAATTTCATCATAAAGCTGACATGGGTCATCACAGTCCATTAAATGATCCCAATTAATGGCAGTTAACGCTTGTCTTATTTTGTTATCATTTAAAATTATTTTCTCTGTTTTCTCAGTTCCGTTCTTTCTTACGTCAATATCCTTATGAATTCCCACCCCCACAATATAATGGTCCGATATCTTAGCTTCGTATATAGCAGAGTGCAGATCCTTATCACTTGACAAGTTTAACGAAAATATGATCTATACAAGTTCTAGAAATACAACCAGCCCTTTCTTCTACTCTGGTATCACCAGTAATGCATCCTCTCATACCATAACTTGCCATAACATCTTTATAACGTTGAACATTTATGTCACAATTATCATTTATATTTAAATTAACATCGCCAACTAAAACAATTTGATCCTGAACTGACACATTTTCTAACCAACAACTCAACTCATTAATAAAGTTTATAATATTTGTATTATTTGGCGGTCGATATAGGGATAACACATGCGTATTTACTCCATTTAGTGTAATAACACCATGTACACCTTCAAAATACTGGAACGTCAAGTCTGACAACACAAAATCAACTCCTTCACGAACGTAAACAATAACACCGCCACCGCGGCAACTCTCCCGCAAGCTCGAGTACATATCGAACCCTTTAATGCTAAACGTGTCTTTCTCATCATTCTTAATGTTTACTTCACCTAATATTAAAATATGAAGAGAAGGAAGAAGATCATCAATGTAGATCAACATTTCATCAAAATGAAGTTTCATAGATCTAATATTTAAAAATAAAATATTAAACTTATCATGAAATATTCTTATCACTTCCTCGTCCACACAAACGTAACTCGCTTCGTTCACATAAGGCAAAATATCCAACTCGTAATCAGCCATTTTGATGGTATTTAAAGTCTACATATCAACAATAATAGAGTGAAACAAACTAAACTAGCTTATCCAGGTCACGAACACACGTTATCGTCAATATGGGCGCTGACTCATTCTTGCGAGCTAATATCTTGCCAAAGCGGAACCAAACAAATTTATAGTCTTTCTCGCGACCTGTTGACTTTGCTTGCCAGAAAAGGTTCTTAAAAAACGGGGTAATATTTTCGTTTATGTAAATCCTT
>OX246749.1:4400581-4560581 GCA_945910005.1 Isoperla grammatica | reverse complement strand
AAAGCAGCGGCCTCACAACTGCGCGAAGCTGTGCGGCTATTCCGTCTACTGCCTCGCCTCCCTGTTCTGGTGAGAGTTAAGCAGCGGCTTCACAACAACCTAGCTTGGGAGTTCGACGAGACTCCGCTAGGCGGGGATCAATCGCGTATTGACCCGTCGAGAAGGCTGTGCATTGAGGAAGTAGAATGGTCGTAATGGCGGACGCCCAAGATGTCGGCGCCCACTAAACGGCGCGAAACAGCAGTTACGCGTTGCCCGTGTAGAGAAAACATGGCGACTATTTATTTATGACAAAATATGTTCACGTTCTTGTATATTCTGTCCCTCTTTCACAAATTATAATTATGTTCCATAGGAAATAAAGCATATTTACCTCAGAACACTCTGTCCACATTCTTACTAGCAATCGTTTATGCCAATAAAACCTCTGTTTCATCATCGTCGTCGTCAACGTCGTCGTCGTCGTCGTCTTTGTCGTCTTTGTCGTCGTCGTCATCGTCATCGTCATCGTCATCGTCATCGTCATCGTCATCGTTATCGTTATCGTCATCGTCATCGTCATCGTCATCGTCATCGTCATCGTCATCGTCGTCGTCGTCGTCATCGTCATCGTTATCTTCAACGTCGTCGTCGTCGTCCACATCATCATCATCATCATCATCATCATCATCATCATCATCATCATCATCATCATCATCATCATGATTATGATTATTATTATTACTATCATCATTATTATTAAATATGTGTATTTCGGGCCTGAAGGTCCACGATCAAACACAACTGTCATAGCACATGCTAAAATAATCAAATTACTAACCATCCACTTTTTGTGAACCACTCTCCGAGGGTCAAGACAACAATAACAATCCAACTAAACTAGAGCAACGACAAAACAAATAAAAAACCCAACGAATGAATCTACATACTACCTCCACATTAGCTAAGACCTGCATGATCCGCACGTGACAGGCGGGGGGGGGGGGGGGGCGCGGCGTGGCAGGGTCGCGCACAGCCATAGCTCAGTCGCTGTCATGAGGGTCTCGAGTGTGGTCGCGTTGTTTCTCTGCGGGTTGGTCGCTGTGCAGATAAAGACGACGGTCGCTGCGCAGACGAAAACAACCCCAGCGACGCCGCATTTTCTCCAGGGGGTGTTGGACAAACTGTTGAATGTGTACGCGCCAACGTCTGTCGCCTTCGACAACGTGCTGTGTCGCCGACATGGCTACGCGTACAGGCGAGGGGTGACAGACAACCAAGACTGGGCGCTAAGAAGTAAGACCTCTTTTCACTCTCTGATACCCTCATACCCTGTTCCCTGAGACACGCTGTTGAATGTGTACGATCTCTACAATGTGCTGTGTCGCCGACATGGCTACGCGTACAGGCGAGCGGTGACAGACAACCAAGACTGGGCGCTAAGAAGTAAGACCTCTTGTTACTCTCTGATATCCTGATACCCTGTTCCCTGAGACACGCTGTTGAATGTGTTCGACCTCTACAACGTGCTGTGTCGCCGACATGGCTATGCGTACAGGCGAGGGGTGACGGACAACCAGGACTGGGCGCTGAGAAGTAAGACCTCTTGTTACTCTCTGATACCCTGATACCTTGTTCCCTGAGACACGCTGTTGAATGTGTATGTACACCCCGACCTCTACAACGTGCTGTGTCGCCGACATGGCTACGCGTACAGGCGAGGGGTGACGGACAACCAAGACTGGGCGCTGAGAAGTAAGACCTCTTGTTACTCTCTGATATCCTGATACCCTGTTCCCTGAGACACGCTGTTGAATGTGTATGTACACCCCGACCTCTACAACGTGCTGTGTTGCCGACATGGCTTCGCGTATAGGCGAGGGGTGACGGACAACCAGGACTGGGCGCTGAGAAGTAAGACCTCTTGTTACTCTCTGATACCCTGATACCCTGTTCCCTGAGACACGCTGTTGAATGTTACGACCTCTACAACGTGCTGTGTCGCCGACATGGCTATGCGTACAGGCGAGGGGTGACAGACAACCAGGACTGGGCGCTGAGAAGTAAGACCTCTTGTTACTCTCTGATACCCTGATACCCTGTTCCCTGAGACACGCTGTTGAATGTGTGTGTACACCCCGACCTCTACAACGTGCTGTGTCGCCGACATGGCTACGCGTATAGGCGAGGGGTGACTGACAACCAGGACTGGGCGCTAAGAAGTAAGACCTCTTGTTACTCTCTGATACCCTGATACCCTGTTCCCTGAGACACGCTGTTGAATGTGTGTGTACACCCCGACCTCTACAACGTGCTGTGTCGCCGACATGGCTACGCGTATAGGCGAGGGGTGACTGACAACCAGGACTGGGCGCTAAGAAGTAAGACCTCTTGTTACTCTCTGATACCCTGATACCCTGTTCCCTAAGACACGCTGTTGAATGTGCAATTACAAACCCTGCATTCGTTCCCACATCACACCACGGCATAAACCGTGACTCACCAATATATGAGTTAAGTAATATCTAAGACAATAATGTTACACAAGCTTGAAAAACATACGGTCCGTGACCTAATGTCACTCATCTAGTTATTATTGCTTGTTAATTGCTACATTGTCTAGATACAATGGCCCATGCAGATTCACAGAGGTGCCCAAGTGCAAAGACGTCCTAGTTTAGGAGCATCTTAGTGATATAAATCACGCATATGTCGTTCTGCAATGTCATAAAGATAAAATATAGTATAATATCAACAATCTTACTAATAATATTTTATTTGGGAATTTGTAGTAATACCCAGAGATGATTTATCTTGATTTATCTTGCTAGGGTTTGCATTTTCGTTCGTGAAATATGTCACACTTGTGTATTTTAGCGCATATCTGTATAATATATACCTCGACCCGTCTGGGCCCGGGAAAGAATAGACCCAGAGTGACTCTGCTAGTCGTAAGAGGCGACGAAAGAGACCCTGTCCTCCCCCCCCCCCCCCCCCCGCTGCCCCACTGAAGATTTTTCCTCCCACTTGGCCCTGCCCACCCTTGCTGGACTCCCCTTATGACGACTCCCGCGATTGGATCTGACACCATGTGGTGTTTTTTTTTTCAAATTCACATATCACCCACTCATCGTCTCGATAAGCCAAGCTGCACAGTAATGGGATGTAAAACCCAAATATCATCACCAGTTCTATCTTGTCAGACAGGGGGTGTGGCTATCTATATAAATGCCTCGTCTATAGCAATAGGCAACACGCGTACGATTGTTTTTGTTAAACCAAACACTTTGTTTAATAGTATCAGATACAAAAAGTACATTAATGCAAGCCCCAAGTAAAAAAGAAATTTTTAAATAGGTTTAATGTGGTCGCATTTATTGAAGTTTTAACTCGGGGATCTGAAACGCGTACAGGTGGTTGTGACGTCATGATTCAGTAGACGTGGCGTAACAGACCAATCGCTGAGGCGGTGAGCGTACACAGACACAAACCATGACGTCAAATCCACTCTACATGGCGGCGGCTCGTTTTTCGCGCCCTTTTATTTATCGTTACTAAACCAATTATTTCGAGGCATAGACTGATCCGTTTTTCAAAATTCAAAGACACAAAATTATTAAATGAGAGACAAGGTATTTAAAAATCGATTAAAATTTTCATACGCGTGTTCCCTATTGTTGTATTAAAACTATGCGGTACACTTGCCCGTACAATTGTAAGGATCCGCATACTGACCTCAGACCCTCATTAACGCCCCATTTCATGCCGGCTAATGTTAAGAAAATCAACAGATTTTCAGAGTTCTTTAACACAGTCAATTATAAATGCAGTCTTCTGCTGAGTAGAGTGCGCTAGTCTAATTAGGGATTAGCCACGCCCACCGTTTCAGATAAACAACGGAATAACGTAAATTAGCCCTTATGAACCTGTTTAAATAATTAGATGGTAGGAACATTCATACAAAAATTCATTAATTAATTAATTTATTCATTCATTCATTCATTCATTCATTCATTCATTCATTCTTGCATTCATTCATTCATTCTTTCATTCATTCATTCATCCATTCATTAATTAATTTATTCAATTATTCATTACTAAATTACTAAATTAATTCATTTATTTATTCATTCATTCTCTCTTTTATTCATCCATTCATTTATGTATTTAATTATTCAATTATTCATTCATTTATTCATTTATTCATTTATTCATTTATTCATTTATTCATTTATTCATTTATTCATTTATTCATTTATTCATTTATTCATTTATTCATTTATTCATTTATTCATGTATTCATTTATTCATTCATTTATTTATTGATTCATTCATTTATTGATTTATTTATTTATTTCACTTACCTACTAAACCCCCTCACACTCCTCTGTCCCAGTGTTCGACGCGAGCTCCAAGCTGCCGGTGGGTCTGATGTCTGGCAACGTGATGGACTTCGGCCACTACGACCAGTGTATGGGGGTGGAGGACATTCTCACAGACTTCGGTCGCTTCAGCGGTCAACACTGCATGGCGTCCATCGGGGCCGACCTGTGGGGCATGCAGAGGTCCTTCCAGCGCCGCAGACAGCTTCACCCTGAAGACAACCACAACCATAGCAAGGAGGTGAGTACGACCAGTGTATGGGGGTGGAGGACATTCAGACAGACTTCGGTCGCTTCAGCGGTCAACACTGCATGGCGTCCATCGGGGCCGACCTGTGGGGCATGCAGAGGTCCTTCCAGCGCCGCAGACAGCTTCACCCTGAAGACAACCACAACCATAGCAAGGAGGTGAGTACGACCAGTGTATGGGGGTGGAGGACATTCAGACAGACTTCGGTCGCTTCAGCGGTCAACACTGCATGGCGTCCATCGGGGCCGACCTGTGGGGCACACAGAGGTCCTTCCAGCGTCGCAGACAGCTCCACCCTGAAGACATGCACAACCATACCAAGGAGGTTAGTAATGTGGTGACGTAAGCTGGATTCATGACATTGCGTTGTTCTGCGGGACGGTGCGCGACGGAGGTTTTGGGCCAATCAGGAGCGACCTGCGTGCACTTAGGTCGCTCCTGATTGGCAGTGTTGGGGCGAGAACTTTTAAAAAGAACGCGTTCCTGAGAACGCGTTCTTTTTTTGTGAACTTTCCAACGAACTTACTCTTTTTTCAAATGAGTGAACTTGAACTTTCAAAAGTTCTTTTTGAGAACGAACTTTTCAATTTTAGAAAGTTCTTTTGAAAGTTCATTCTGTTCGATGATTGAGCATCTGTCAACGCGCCGTCGAGGAACACGCGAATCGTTTTCGGTTCTCCTTCAGCTGATTTTAAAAAGCTACCGGCCACCATTCATGGAGTAGAATTACATTCAAGTCTGGCCGTTCGAACTCTACCCACCACAAGATGTTAGATCACTCGGTCGAGATAAGTGGGTCTGCAAGTGCAAGTGCCCAAATACCAGAAGTAATGCGACACGATAATTGGGCGGGAGGAAACGACTCTACGTGGAACTCCATTCACTAATCAAAACGCAAGATTGATGTGTTAATACTGTTAATACTGTTAATACAATGTGGTGACACTTTTTCACAAAAGAACTTTTAAAAGAACTTAGTTCATATTTTAGACGAACTTGAACTTTTCAAAATTTTAGGTTTTGAAAAGAACTTGAACTTTATTAAAGTTCATTATTTGAGCTGTGAACTGAACTTTTAGAAAGTTCATTTAAAAAAAGAACTGCCCCAACACTGCTGATTGGCCCAAAACTTCCGTCGCGCACCGTCCCGCAGAACAACGCAATGTCATGAATCCAGCTTAATTGTGAGCCAAAGATATGACCAACTCTACTGGGCATAAATTTTGGCCTCAAGTGTTTGTTATTTACTAACTAGGGTTTCTTAGTAACGTCGAGTCGAGGGTATATGCAGGTCCGTATCAGCCAATTACGTGTGACATAACCTAGTGTCCTAAAGTTAGGCTAGACCTAAGTTAAGACCATTTGTGAATCCTAGCCCAGGTTTCAGTGTCAAGTACTTGTTGTATCTCCACACATCCTGCTAGTCTTTCCAGTCAACGCTTCCATACACTGTCATGCCCCCCGCTCTGCTGTCGACGACCATATTTCCCAACAAGAACACTAAGGGTGCGTCCCAATGTGATTTAGCCTGCTACCTACTAGCCACTAGCCACTAGCCTGCTAGGTGGCCTGCTACCCACTAGCCATACACGAGCTTTGGACACTACCTATCCAAGTGAACTATTCACTGCCTAGACAATCACCCAGGTGTGAGGTTATGTTGTACACATCAAAGCTGTATATTCCAGATTAATGTAATTTAGAAGAACAAATCAAAATTGATGGTGTATTATCAATTAATAAACATGTTTTTTGTTATCTACTATCAAATTCTGATTAATAAAATGGTAATAACTCGAGTGGCACTTCGTCTGCCATTGTTAGTCGGTATTCTAGTGTACATTTTCACCAACTAGCCACTACTGACTAGCTTACCCACTAGCACCTAGCCTACTAACAGCTTTGGTCACCTGCTTGTGACGACATTTCCGTCAAATTAGTCAGCGATGCTAGTCGACTAGCGTGAAAAAGGAGCATTGGGACGCACCCTGAATATAGAGGACTCAAAACTAACATAGATAGCGCTGCTAAGCAACCTCCTTTCAGCGCCATTGATGAATAATAACAATAAAACAACAATGAAAATTGACAGCTAAGCCACTCCTAATAGAAGTTTATTTTCTTGCCACCAGAATGCATCTAGTCTATTTTGAGTGCTCTATAACTTGAGCCAGTTCTAGCTGCTAATAGGTTTGTTTGTTTTACATGCATAGTGTAGTGTAACGTAGGCCAATTGTAGGCTTATACACTTGATTTTGCTTCGCGTCACCCAGAATAAGAAAACGCATTTTGTCTACACGTTACACTACGCTTAACACAGACCAACTTTCGTTTTGAGGTTATGGTGTGCATGCTCACATTATTTCCGTATATAGTCCCAAATAACCCTATTATACATTTACTGTACATTTTAAATACATAAATTTATTATGAAAGTGCTACGGTTTTACTATCAGTGGAATAAGAATGAATTTTTTATGATTAGTGATCGCCTTATTTTAAATTTACACAATTGTTTGGCGCCTTTTCATTTCAGTTTACAAGTTGCATGAGCCGAAATGCAGTTGTAGAAAGTGCTACACAAAGTGTAACACTAAAGAAAAACAAACGTCTTACACTAAGCTACATATAATACCCAAACGGTTTAACAGCGAATAAGCCTACACTAGTGTTAAGTGTAGGTTAGTGTAGGTAAAACAAACGACCTAATGTCAACGGGGACTCGTGTTTCAGGCGCCGCCGAAGAGTCTGAAAGAGACAGTTTCTCGCCTCGGTTTCACCTGGTCCGTGTGTGTCCCCTCCTCATGTCGGGCACGAGACATCGAGCTGCATCTGCGCGCGGAGCTGCGCAATTTGCTGCGCGCCAACGTCACCGTACGCGTAGACGAGACGGCTTGCAGTAGCCGCGCAGACCCGCCGCCCCGCACCACCACCACGTCGCAGGTTATAAGGCAAGTATACCCCGCCCCTCCCCTCCCCTCACGGCCCACCGCGCTCGTTGCCCCGCCCCGCACCACCACCACGTCGCAGGCTGTACGGCAAGTATACCCCGCCCCTCCCCTCCCCTCACGGCCCACCGCGCTCGTTGCCCCGCCCCGCACCACCGCCACGTCGCAGGCTGTACGGCAAGTATATCACGCCCCCCACGCCCACTACCAAATTCACGCACAGGAAAATTGCCTGCGTTGCATTGTCTCGTTTGTAGAGCACCTGTTTACAGTTATGTCCTCCTCTGGGCAACCCCCTTCCCCCCTCCCCGAAATATAAGGCAGCCCCACCAAAAAATATATTCCTAAGTACGCCACTGATGGTGGCTTTTAATGTATAATAACGACAGCAACGCCAATGCGGTGTCTAGTTCTATTATAATACCATTCCAAGCTCTACAGCGTCAAATGTGTTTCTTTGTACCTCAAGCTAGCTTGTTACTGACTTATACAGTATACACGCTTTATTAATCATTCACCACAATTATTAAGTGTGCTATTCCAAGAAGAAATAGATTACTTTAGACAATAGAAGTGTTTTGTCACAGTCTAGAGTCAAGGTCAAGGTCAACTTGATCTCCGTCTAGCGGTGGCTCGTCGAACGAATAACAATGGCGGAGAAAGAAATGATGAACGGATCTAATGAGACCAAGGTGTAGTAATTGATCGCCGCGCTACACTGTAATTCGAAAAGGTCGAAAATTCGACCCCTGGGGGATTATCACAGGATCAACCCCTATTTTTATGGGGTCGACTAATCGGTCCTTCGTTTTAAGGGTTGATCAATCGACTCTCCGTGGTCGATAAAAAGTATCACTTAAGGTCAATAATAGTGCCCCAACAGGTCTAAGATTAAACCTCTGCAAGTCGAAAATCAATCCTCAAATGTGATTTTATTCGCCCTCACGTGGTCGAAGTACAGTCCCTTCAAGGGCGTTCTTTCGACTCCAAGGGGTTGATTATACCCACCCTGTAATGCGACTAGTGACCTCACGTGGTCGAAGCACAGTCCCTTCAAGGGCGTTCTTTCAACTCCAAGGGGTTGATTATACCCGCCCTGTGATGCCACTAGTAGACTTTACGAGGTATCAATAAAAATGTGGATATAGCTGCAGTGCAAGGTTGTTACTTGCAGCATTCTGTAAGTGGTGCAACCTAGGAGGTAGTATTAGAACTAAACATGTTCATTCATTTTATTGGTTGCCAGATTATTAACTTTTAAATCCTGAAACAATTCTTTTAACGACCATAGTACAAGTATACATACACATTGGTTAAGATTAGTAACATATACACATACTAAATTATTACGCCCCTAGCTGGATTCGAACTGCATCTTCTCTAACTCCACCTGTGAACAGAGACCCTATGCGTTTTACCGCACGGCTGTCTGAGCATAGTATGTTCGAACGGTAGAATTCACATAAAAGCGACAAGGCTGACTGCTAGCTCTTTACGGGTGTAACTCGATCGTCTTACTGTGGTCAGTTATTCGACTCTTGGAGGAACATTATCATATCCTAGGGATGATAAGTAACGACCTTTAGACGGTGACTGGTCTACCTGTACAACTACTTTACTCGGCCCATGGGGTTGAACAATCAACTCAACAAGGCCGACTGCTAGCTCTCTACGGGTGTAACTCGATCGACTTACTGTGGTCTGTTATTCGACTCTTGGAGGAACATTATCAACCCCTAGGGATGATAAGTAACGACCTTTAGACGGTGACTGGTCTACCTGTACAACTACTTTACTCGGCCCATGGGGTTGAACAATCAACTCAACAAGGCCGACTGCTAGCTCTGTACGGGTGTAACTCGATCGTCTTACTGTGGTCTGTTATTCGACTCTTGGAGGAACATTATCATACCCTAGGGATGATAAGTAACGACCTTTAGACAGTGACTGGTCTACCTGTACAACTACTTTACTCGGCCCGTTGGGTTGAACAATCAACGCAACAAAGCCGACTGCTAGCTCTCTACGGGTGTAACTCGATCGTCTTACTGTGGTCTGTTATTCGACTCTTGGAGGAACATTATCATACCCTAGGGATGATAAGTAACGACCTTTAGACAGTGACTGGTCAACCTGTACAGCTACTTTACTCGGCCCATGGGGTTGAACAATCAACTCAACAAGGCCGACTGCTAGCTCTCTACGGGTGTAACTCGATCGACTAACTGTGGTCTGTTATTCGACTCTTGGAGGAGCATTATCATACCCTAGGTATGATAAGTAACGACCTTTACACAGTGACTGGTCAACCTGTACAACTACTTTACTCGGCCCATGGGGTTGAACAATCAACTCAACAAGGCCGACTGCTAGCTCTCTACGGGTGTAACTCGATCGTCTTACTGTGGTCTGTTATTCGACTCTTGGAGGAACATTATCATACCCTAGGGATGATCAGTTACGACCTTTAGACAGTGACTGGTCAACCTGTACAACTACTTTACTCGGCCCATGGGGTTGAACAATCAACTCAACAAGGCCGACTGCTAGCTCTCTACGGGTGTAACTCGATCGACTTCTGCTATGTTTTTTTTCGACTCCATTGGTTGATTATTCGACCCCACGCAGTTGATTTATAGCGTTTTAGAGGTTTGTTTCGGCAGACCTCTTATGTGGCATTGATCAACCCTGTTTGGTTGAAACTTCTCTCTTTAAGGTCGATTATTATTCTCTATGGGGAACATTTTTCGCTCGTTTTGAGGCGTTTATTTATTAAACCCCAAGAGGTTAGTTAAGGACTAGCTAGGTCGAGCAATCGACCCCTCATATTATAGAGCGATTAGAAGAACCCTTGTGTTCCTTTTTTCAACCTTTCAAAACCAGTTTCTACTCCGGTAGACCTAGTTCTACCCAAGGGTTGGCGATTCGACCTGTATCTGCCCCAATCGACCCTTCAATCGACCCCTTTCGACCATTTCGAATGACAGTGTAGCGGCGGGCGCTCGTATAACTCGCGAACTTAGGAGTTATACGACTAGCCGCTAGGCGGCAATCAAGAAGAGAACTTCTCTATCAACCTTGGTTCTATGGTGTGTTTCTTTTCTCACCAGGTTCGCGGGTTACACGTTGGTAGCGCTGATGATTGTCGGAACGCTGTCGGACCTTCTTTCGCTCGGCAAAGGTAGGACACCTCACCTTCACTTCCACCAAACAGTGTTGGGGGGAGGACTTTGCTAGAAACTTACTCTAGCCACCCTCACTTCCACCAAGCAGTGTTTGGGGGAGGACTTTGGTAGAAACTTACTCCAGCTAACCTCACTTCCACCAAGCAGTGTTGGGGGGAGGACTTTGCCAAAAACTTACTCCTGCCACCCTCACTTCCACCAAGCAGTATTTGTGGGAAGGAATTTTCGAGGAACTTACTCCAGCCACCCTCACTCCCACCAAGCAGTGTTTGGGGGGAGGACTATCAAGGAACTTACTCCAGCCACCCTCATACCTACCAAGCAGTGTTGGGGGGACTTTTCAATTAACTTGCTCCCTTTTGTATGAAGGAACTACTGCGCATGGGCAGCTCAAGGTTTGCTAGCTTTGAAGATCCTGAGAGCTATGCTGATGGAAGCGTATGCTTCTGGTATGGCGTCCTACCCTAGCCGGACAGATCGAGGAGGAGAAGCCAAACGAAAGGCAATCCACGTCCTCCCATTTCCTTTTAATTCCATTTAGATAAGATAGTTATTAAATGAGATTAAATAAGTCAAATTTTTTTTATTTTTACAAGTACATATGGTGCATTGTATAGCTCTCTTTGCAGAGCTAGGGAAAACCCACATTCAACTTTTCAATTTTTTCTAATTAATCCCTGAAAGCACATGGCCTAGTTTTCGATAACGTCGTTAAAAACAAAATATGCAGTTATAAACTTGAAGTAACTAGAATCTTGGTAAAGTCGCGGTACCCAAAGAAGTGAGATGGTAACTTTTTCGTTCTCAACTTAACAAGCACGAATCAGTAACTTGTTTTCCGATTATCTTATAGAATTTGGGTGCGATACGTTTTTTGACGGTAACGTACAAGAAAACGTGCAAGCAAGTTTCCGTCAAAAAATGTAACGCAACCCAATTGTACTAGTAAATCGGAAAAAACGTTAGTGATTCACATTTGTTAAGTTGGAAACTAGTTCTGGGCGGTCCTGACTCCCCTGACACTATCTTATTTCTTGGTGCGAGAGACCTTTACCTTATTTTGTAAAGAACGTCATCTTTTTTTTCTGTAGGATTGGCTGGTGATGTACTTAAGGCCTTCTCGGCTAACCAAGGCATTCGCAAGCTGCTGAGACCTTATCCCCCAGGAGCCGACACTCTTCCATTCTTGGACGGGATGAGGGTCCTGGGCTGCTTCTCCATGATGGGATATCATCGCCTCTTCATATCGCAGAACTCTCCGGCCATCAACCTGTACGAGGTGACAGAGGTAGGTGGCACTCACTCACTCACTCACTCACTCACTCACTCACTCACTCACTCACTCACTCACTCACTCACTCACTCCCTTACTCAGTCACTCAGTCACTCACTCAGACACTCTCCCCTTCCTGGACGGTATGAGGGTCCTGGGATGCTTCTCCATGATAAGATATCATCGCCTCTTCATATCGCAGAACTCCCCGTCCATCAACCTGTACTAGGTGACAGAGGTAGGTGGCCCTCACTCAGTCACTCACCTACTCTCAGTCACTCACCAACTCTCACTCACTCACTCACTCACTTACTCACTCACTGAGTCACTCACTCACTCACTCACTCACTCACTCACTCACTTAGTCACTCACTCACTCACTCACTCACTCAGACACTTATTCACTCAGACATTCACTCACTCACTCACTTACTCACTCACTTAGTCACTCACTCACTTACTCACTCACTCACTCACCCACTCACACACTCACACACAGACTTCCCACCCAAACCATGTAATTCCACCACCTGTCAGCTCCATGGAAACCAAGACACTGGTCGGTATACCGCACCCATGATACCATATTAACGATTGACAGCCCAACCCAAGAGCGAAATTAACCACCACCACAAGACACTATGGGGGCCACGCTTAGAGTCTTAGACCAAATCATCTGGGAGAGATTTCAACTCCAAACCCACTCTTCGTAATTCCTGGTGGACTAGCCCTATGTTCTTTCACACTTTCGTGAATTCAGTCTTCTACTGAGTAGAGTGCACACACCTGTTTGGCCACGCCCACCGTTCCTGGTAACCAGTGGAAGGTCGTAAATTATCCCTTATGGACCTTTTCCAAGTAGGTAGCAAGAATGAGCCAAGAAGGAAATTAGGTTGGTACCATTGGACTTGGTTACGTCATAAGGGTGAGAATACTAACGTTGGGCCAACTTTGGAGTAGAGTTACAGACGTACAGGAGGAAGCGATCAGTCCCAAACCTCCAGACCAAAGATGATGCTGCCGTGGAAGATCTTCTTGCCAATTATTGTCCAGTCAAGATCTCTCACCCCCACTCTTGTGTTTCAGACCCCTATTGGTTACTTGGGGCTCGCCATGAAACATTCCAACTTCGGCATGGACGGATTCTTCGGGATGAGCGGTGTGCTTGTTACGTACATCTTACTTGGTATCCTTGAGCAGGGATATAAACTAAACCTTCTGGCGTTTTACCTTCATAGATACATCAGGTAACACTTATCTCTCTCTCTCTCTCTCTCTCTCTCTTTGATGGTAGAAAATGCCTCCCGGGCATTAATCTCGCCACTAATAAAGACGACAATCAATCAATCTCTCTCTCTCTCTCTCTCTCTCTCTCTCTCTCTCTCTCGCCATCTGGGTAACCCCCGTATTATTTACGTTTTTTGTAGTTATATTTGTCGTACAACAACTTCGGTATTGGTTCCGTCATGGGTGTGTGAGCGGCAGCCAACCAGTGGCCGTGGTTAGTTCAAATACCTGCTCGGGTTGGCCGAGACCTTAAACACGTCATTGATTGACGACGAAAGCATTACCGAAATTGTTGTACGAAGACTTTACTTCTACGATAAACGAGAATAATGACGTCATGCATGTTCCAGGGTGACCCCTCTACTACTTGTGCTGTGATAAACGAGAATAATGACGTCACAATGTTCCAGGGTGACCCCTCTACTACTTGTGCTGTGATAAACGAGAATAATGACGTCACAATGTTCCAGGGTGACTCCTCTACTACTAGCGCTGGTGCTGATCTCAATGGTCGACCTCTCGGACCCAAAACACGGGGCTCCACTTCTCAAGGCCAACATGGGCTTCGAAAAGGCGAACTGCGAGAACAACTGGCTCTATACTCTGATGTACTTGGTCAACTACTTGCCGGCCAAGGACATGGTAAGGTCATTGACAGACACTGTTCGTAGGTCAACTACTTGCCGGCCAAGGACATGGTAAGGTCATTGACAGACACTGTCCGTAGGTCAACTACTTGCCGGCCAAAGACATGGTAAGGTCATTGACAGACACTGGTCATAGGTCAACTACTTGCCAGCCAAAGACATGGTAAGGTCATTGACAGACACTGTCCGTAGGTCAACTACTTGCCGGCCAAGGACATGGTAAGGTCATTGACAGACACTGTCCGTAGGTCAACTACTTGCCGGCCAAAGACATGGTAAGGTCATTGACAGACACTGGTCATAGGTCAACTACTTGCCAGCCAAAGACATGGTAAGGTCATTGACAGACACTGGTCATAGGTCAACTACTTGCCGGCCAAGGACATGGTAAGGTCATTGACAGACACTGTCCGTAGGCCAACTACTTGCCGGCAAAGGACATGGTAAGGTCATTGACAGACACTGGTCGTAGGTCAACTACTTGCCGGCCAAGGACATCGTAAGGTCATTTTAAATAATCATGCTAGTTGAGTCTTAAATATTGTTATTTGTTCTACCCCATACTTCGTTTTTCTAACGACGAACAGTGAAAACGAAGTGAATTAAATAGTTGATTTTCAGAATTGATCTAGAGGCCCCTGAAAACTTCTATGTAAGGGTCCTTGATAGTTTTTAGAGGTTGTGTTAAGGTGCATTTTCACTGTGACACATTGTTTTATCAAAGATCTAGAGGGCCATGATTAGCTCTATCTAAGAGTCCTAAATCAATTCTGAAAAGGGTATATTTTAGCCTAGTAGTATTACACGGTCAAATTTTTTCATCCAACTCCTTGAATTCAAGGACAAAAGCGCATCAAAAACAGTCAGTATGCAGTCAAATACAATAATAGGAATTATTTATTTTGTGCGCTTTTGTTCTTTGAATTCAAGGAGTTGGATGCAAAAGTTTGACCGTGTAATACAGGTTTAAGCGTGAAACTTCTGTTTTATATTATAAACGTAAACAAATACTTAATGCGAGTAATAAATACAATATTTAACTATTGTATGTACAACACCGGTGTTTGTTGTTTCAGTGCGTCCCACCAGCTTGGAACCTGGCGGTAGACATGCAGCTCTACTGGCTATGTCCCTTGGTCATCATACCGCTACACAGGTCAGTTCTTAGACTCATTTCGTATCGATTTCAATCTAATTTATCCAATATGTGCAAAAGATGGAATTTTCCTGAATGTGCACTTTTAATTTCGTTTCTACGACAAAAAGGAAGTGGTTTAGGTGGCTCGTTGGTCCAGTGGTCAGCATCCCTGATTCCAATGCAGAAGGTCCCGGGTTCAAATCCCGCTTCAGGCAGAAGTTTTTTAACTTCTAATGTGAATTCAATTCCATTACTTCTTGGCTAAGGAATAAGTAAACGGTGACTTTGGAGCCGTCCTAGCAACGAAGCACTCAATAAATTTAAAGTAGTTCTGAATAGACCTTGTTGATTCTGACATTTGTCCGCAGGTGTTCGCACTGTCTAATTCCTGATTCATGTGTTTCGTATTTGAAATATCGATCTTTGATTGGTTATCGCTCACTCGTCGATGGTGTTCGAAGCCTACAGGGTTGGTTTAGTCACTTCAAATTTAAGTCTCCCACTGCAAATCAGTTTAGTTACTGAGTGGGTGGACTGTAAATGTGAATTTATTTATTTTATTTATTTGAAGGCGTCACTGACATTAACAACATTCATTGCATATTATGAGTGAAACACTTTGTTATGGTCGTACAAACGAAATTCAGATAAACATTCAAACAAATTTGAGCTTTTTCACAAATACGATCAATTTGGTTGAAATCGATACAAAATAAGTTTTTCAATAAGTGAGTTGTTATATTGATGTACACAAATAGTAAGATAATGACTACTGAGTCGCGGTCGGGCTGGTGTGGTGGTGGAAGAACGGAACTCGAAGAGAGTATTCAATAACGTCATTTCCGGTATCGCACGGTGGCCATACTGAGGTACTCTGTAAACATTTGTTTACGTTCTTCCGACACTTCATTGTTGCAATTTATTGCAGATGTCCTTTGACTGACACATCAACTGTTTTCAAACAAAGGTTTCCGTATTATGACTGAAAACAAAATAAGAACGCGTAAACTCTGTTTGTAGACAATCATTTCCATGTGTTATCATTTCTTGAACTTTTACCTGCACACATCAATCTATACGGCTTAAAACTGTGATATTTCCTGGATAACCTTTGTGTCTTCTATTGACAGAACAAATGTAAACAAGCGATGTGTACCTCATAATGGCCGCCACGTGACGTCGATTGAATACTACCTTTGGACCACAAACACTGTAATAGGGAGTATTCACGTGACGTCACATCGGCCATATTGGAGGCCACCTATAGTACTATTTAGTAGTAGTAGTAGTAAATCTTTATTTTAGCAGTTTTGCTATTTACACAATACAATATGTGCATAAAATACACAATACACACATCACAATCATTTCATTCACAATACATAGTATGACTATAATATTAATATACAAACTATAAGCCTATAGTCTATTTTCAAGTTCCTTTCAAGTTTCATTTAGCTGTCAATAGAAAACGTATAATATTGTTTACGGGGAAATATGAGAGTTTGAACACGTATATCCCCCGATAAAGTGTACGTAAAATGATTATTGTAAACGATTAAAATAGAAATCGAGAAAAAAGAAGTTTATTTATGCAACTTTCAGTACAAATGGCAAACAAAACTTAAAGAAAAGTTAAATTTGCATTAAACGCCGTCTGAAACATAGTATCAATGAACTACCAATTAAATGCATTATGGCCTCCAGGCGCCATACGTGAATACATAAGGTAGTATTCAATATACGTCACGTGGCGGCCATTATGAGGTACACATTGCTCGTTTACATTTGTTCTGTCAATTGAAGACACAAAGGTTATCCAGGAAATATCACAGTTTCAAGCCGTATAGATTGATGTGTGCAGGTAAAAGTTCAAGAAAATGATAACACATGCAAATGATTGTCTTCAAACAGAGTTTACGCGTTCTTATTTTGTTTTCAGTCATAATACGGAACCTTTGTTTGAAAACAGTTGATGTATCAGTCAAAGGCATTGATATTCAACAGCTATAGAAGGCTAGATGCGCAGCCTAGCAGCCACAGGCGTGTCAATTAGGAGCCATCTTGAATTGGGCAATTACCACAGGCGGGAATAGGAGTCACTAACTCGACTTTCTGCCGCTCGCAGCGCTAGCAGTACTGAAAGGTCCAAATTAGCATGTTAACTGCCCAATTCAAAATGGCTTCAAATTGCTATGCTCGCTACTGAGTGAAAGGTTGGGGGACTGTTGATCTAGCCTACTATAGCTGTTGAATATCATTGATCCAAGGACATCAGCAATATTGCAACAATGCAGTGTCGGAAGAACGTAAACAAATGTTTATAGAGTACCTCAGAATGGCCACCGTGCGCAATACGTGAATACACCCTTAGGACAGCAGCGCTGTGAGCGTTCTTGTTCACACAAATGTCAGTATGCCCCTCATTTGACGCATGTAATAATGATTTTGTGGAAATACAGATGGCTGTGGGTCGGCTTAACCTTACCCGCGCGCGAAGAGTGTGGTAGACTGTGTTATTCCATCAACCATTGTACCAGGTTTCACTTGTCTTTTGGATTCTTCAGCTGATTGTTATTTTAGTTACATAAAACTTATTAATAATTAAGTTTTAAGTGCTTAAATATGTCTATAATCAAAGTTACTGTAAATAATGTGTTAGAAATGTAACATTTGGAGCACGTAACTGAAGTTAAGCTAAATATAATATGCAAACTGAACGTCATTGCTCACAGCGCTCTCTATCTGTCATACAGTCTCCCATAGAGTATAGTTGGTTCTAATGACGTCACTCCGCAAGTGTTTGTTTCTACAACAGGTGGCCGAGGTTCGGCAAGACGCTACTGGCGGCGCTGATTGTTGTAGGGATCTACATCGCGTTCCGCGGCGCCTACATCAACGAGCTGAACATCCAGGCGGGCACAGTAGTGGGGTGAGTACTTGTTGCACAGCCGCCATCTTGCTTTTCACTCCCCCCTTTATTTATTAATTAAGCGAGCGAAGCGAGCGTCTCCACAAGACTCTTATGGCCCTTCGTTCTGTTTTTTTTTTTTTTTTTTTTTTTTTTTTTTTTGTGTACTAGACTCTTATGGCACTTCATGCTGTTTGTTTTTTGTTTTGTTTTTATGTCTGTCGATAGCGGTCGAACGGAAAGTCCGATCAACTTGAAATTTGGACCATCCACAAGCCTCGATGTGGATTGAAGGTGTATAGTTTTGAGGCAAAATCGTTTTAAAAGTTACAAAGTTACACTCAATAACTGTTAGTAACGGTGGCGGACCGCCGCGAAAACACTAGACAGAATGACAACGAAAATTCTTAGCAACGCAAATTGCACTTGCACTGCATTCAACAATATCGGGAAGTATAATAGCTATGGAAATTAGAAAACATTTTGAAATGCACATTCTTGAATTGTTGTTGATTGTTGTTTTTATTAGCTTTGAGATCTTTTCGCCAGAACGTTCGTAGATATGGACGCGCTCGCTTATCAACGCGTCAAACAGAGCGTTATCCTAGTTTATTTATTTATTTACTTATTTATTTATGAATTGGTCCCATAGAGCATTTTTATGCCATTTAACAGTGACCAGTATAACATTAACAACGGATGATGAACAACGATGCATGATGATGAAGAAGGGAGAAGGGGAAACCCGGTTCCAGCACGTAGCCTACTCCTGTAAGCATCTTCCATGTTACACAAGACACAAGGCAAAGAATTAACGCAAAAGTTTTAAAAGCCATATATAATTAAACAATTTTCACAATTTGACATTATCGACGTAGGAGGAACGACGCTGCTTCATCGTAAAGTTCCGTGACATTGCCACTTGAGCGCTTCATTCGTTTTCACTAGCGCCCTCAGTGGCCAAACTCGGTGCCTATAAAAAGCTTGATCAATAGCATAGGCCTGGGTTCTATTTTTAACTATCGATATATGCAGCGGCCATCTTTATCATATCGATAGTGGTCACTCGCGCGCGTACTTCAACTCGTGCGGACAATCACAACAAACATGCCGGCCACAAAGCACTGTGCTTATGGGTTATGCCGGAGCAGTGGAGTGACCTTTGTACGCTTTCCGAAGTTACATATGAATATGGTGTTGTGTGAAAGGTGGGTCCGAGCATGTGGAAGGACAGGGTTTACCACAAAGTGTGTGAAGAAGGATACATACAGCTCCAAACACTCCGTGAATGGTAGGCCTTCAGACGACTATCCTGACCCCATTCCTTCGACATGCACCTCTTCGAATGAAGTAAGTTGTTATGAATTGTAATTTATATGGCTTGAACAATTGCGCGCTTGCCGTGTTTAGTGTCACGCCAGATGCGCCGCTACGTTCGCTGTGCAAATTGTCGTGCACCTAGAAGCCCAGCTTCCTGTATTTAATTGTCAAAAATCAAATGGATGGGCGTAGGCCACAGGGCTAGGAACCAGTTGACAAAGCGCTGTATCTTTCAATGAGATCTTTGCTCACGCCAGTCCCGGATAACCCTCTATTTTCAAATTTTCCAAATGCAAAATAAGTTTAGCCCATATCACACTACAATTGCAATCGTAGACTGGAGTCGCCGATTGCAATCGGAATCAACAATTCTCCAATCACACTTGACCAGCTAAAAATCCTAAAATCGTGCAACCAGGTAATAAATTCAATAAAAAATAACTAAAAAAACAAACCTGAATCACAAACAAATAGATAATTAAAGTTATTGGCTCTTTGTTTCCATTAAAGTAGTTGTTGCTCGAGGTTATGTTGTGACAGTGCTCAATACGTATTTAACCGTTCTCCTTCCTGATTGGTTCACATAACTCGGATCTACGATTCCCAATCTTATTTTAGAGCTCGGTCTATAAAAAGATTGCAATCGTAGACTGGCCCAACTGAGCTACTGCGCATGCGCCGCCAATCGTAAGCTCGAATCTACGATTGCAATTGTCAGTTCGGAACCTAATGTGATATGGCCTTTTATTCATCGATTAGCCTACCTTATACAGTGCATACAGTGCATTGAATATTTTCCATATGGTATGTAAGGTTTAAGATTAAAGTTAGAAAAATGTACATGGCATTATATATATAATAAATACTTTCTTATTATTTATTTTTTATCTATTTTTTTATGATAATAGGTTTGTTTATTAATTATTATGTATTTGCTTATGGCAGTAAACTGTTAATCGAGGAATGCTTACATAAGATGAACTTGTGTGTAAGCGTATTTTCTGGATGAATTTGTGAAAAATATTTGAAGATGGACGGAGATGGTAAAAATTATGTGAGAAAATAAATAAAACAAAGAATATGAAAGTTGGTACAGCGGTACTGATATTAAAATAAATGGTAGATAGAGAAGAGACAAATGAGCCATCTCTTTCATCTCTTCAGCCATCTCCGTTCTAGCCATCTCTTCAGCTATTCATTAGAGTGTTGACTGATGTCTTAGGTTGGAATTCATAGTCGGCCCCTACACCTAGGGGCACCCATTGTTGCTATGGATTTGTTTTGTTTATGGGAAATAACATGGAAACAACTGTTACCTTAGTAACAATGGGCGCATTGTTCACGCACGTTCAAGGCATGTCGTTTTAAGCCAGTTGGACAACGTAAACCAAACGTAAACACTCGGAGTCGCCATCCTCGCTATGACAGACATTTGTAATATGTCCGAATCGCGGGCTAAGGCGATCCTAGTTCCGCGAGTAACCAATAGATCGCGCGCTCAACTAGTGTCTGTGTCGTCACTTCCTGCTCAATTGAGGCCTATGCTATACGCCTATAAAATTGTCAAGAGATAGCGTTACTGTCGCCGCGAGAAGTGGTTGATGGCAGCTACGATGAGGTCGGTGGAGGCAACTTAACATAGCTACTATATGCGTAACAACAGTTTTTATTAATTATATTAAAATCTAAGCAGCCAGTACTGTAGATATATATGTATATGGAAAGCCAGTACCAATGTAGAAGACCCGTGAGTCATTTATATACGATAAACATCCATAAATAACGATTTGTTTTACAAATATAAACTTGGATATGTTGTCTCGGCGTGCGGTTCGGCCGTGAAAATTCGCACCTTGCATTTTAGTGCATGCTACGAATTTGCGTTCAGTGCACTTTCTATCTAGAAAGTTTATTTTGTTATTGTCTACAAAGGCTGCTACGCATGTTTGGACAACTCTCGAACACGTCCGATCATTAGTTTTTTGCCAATTGAGTCTGAGAAAACAAAACAATTTTCTAGAGCTGTCCATCTCCAATGCGTGAATTGTCATAACAAGTTGACTATAACGTATATTATTTTGAAACCATCTTTGCAGCAATAATTGATATGCCAGCTAAATATTGTCATATAAGTTAAACCATAAAAATCAATACAATAACGGCTAGAACGTGGTAAGTGAAGATGTGTAACATTCTTAGCGCGCCGCGAATATTGACAACGACCTCGCCTTAGCGCTTCTCGTTTTGTCCGCTTGGAGCGTGTTGTTTCTTTTTACAGGCGAATTAATAATTTGTCTTTTCGAAAGTAAAATAACAGATGTTAAAAATTTGATTTGATGAAAAAAGAAATAAATTAGTCCCAACGAAAGTAGTGGCATACCGATCTCAGGTCATTGTCTACTGCCCCTTTCAACCGCGCCAATTGAAAGAAAATCAACAGATACCTGGCGTTCTCTTACACATTCGTAAATGCACGGTTCGGCGAGTTGCACAGGCGGTTTGGCCACACGCATCGTTATAGCACAGATAACAAATTAACTATCTGTCGTTACAGGTAACCAACGGATGGTCTTAAATTATCTCTAATGGACCTGTTTAGCCCATCCAGACATTTAAACGAGTTTTGCCCGTGGTCGCCATCCCGGGCCTTCAAGCACTTTCACGAGTTCTGCCCGTGGTGGGATTTGGGGATTTTTTTGCGCAGGATGGGTGACACTGTTGGTGGTAAAGAAGTTTCCTGTAGTGTCGGTAACTGTAGTGTATTAGTTTACACGCTTGTCAATAGATGGCAGGCCTTGTACAATCTTAAATAATCGATATTGTGATCGAAAGTGTTTTGCGTTGCAAAGAAACTTGACGACGCGGAAAGATGGCTGCTAGTAAAGACGCGCGCTTGTCAACGGCTGGTATTTCTTCGGTTTTAAATGATTTGGATGGTGATGATGATGATGATTTGGAGGGAGATTTTATATCTGAGGATGAGGTATCGGCTGAAAGTGATTTTGAAGAGGATTTATCGCGTGAAAGTGATTCAGATGAAGATTTGGTAGTAGGCCTAGGCTTAGGTAGGCCTACCAATGTGCATACGCGCGCAAGTTCAGGACATCCAACTAGTTTCAACTCTCTGGGTGCATCAATATGGAAAATAAATTAAAGTGGGTGTGTTTATTTCAATCTAGAGATATATATTTCATATTCATTTATTTTTAAATGGTCCTAAAATTTTGATTGGAATGATATGATTCTAGAAAAGTTGTCTTCTTGTCTAATGTATAATATTTTTAACTGACTGTACACACAATTAAAATAACAAAAGTAATTAGTAAATCATCTCAATCTATTCCTTGCATAAATCTGGCAAAAATTGGTGAAATTTTCATAGGTGTATCTCGAAAAAATAAAAAGTTACAGTGGTTTATACCTTGAACTGTGTAAATTATTTGGTTACCTGCAAATTAAATGGTGCATACAGGGGTACTGCCTTGAAAAATAATGATGTCTGGATGGGTTAGGTTAGATGGTAGGAATTAGTGAAGTAGAAAATTTTAGTTGTCACCTTGGACTCGGCTGTGTCGTAAGCATCAGAATACATTCGTTGGGACAACTTTCATAATGTCTGAAATGTGTCAGAAAGTAATAATAACGCCCAAAACGTGTCAGAAAGTAATAATAACGTCTAAAATGTGTCAGAAAGTAATAATACGTCTAAAACGTGTCAGAAAGTAATTATAACGTCTAAAATGTGTCCGTTAGTAATAACTTAATAACGTTTAAAAATGAGTCAGAAAGTAATAATACCGTCCGAAAAGTGTCAGAAAGTAATAATACTGTCTGCAAATGTGTCAGAAAGTAATAATACGTCTAAAACGTGTCAGAAAGTAATTATAACGTCTAAAATGTGTCCGTTAGTAATAACTTAATAACGTTTAAAAATGTGTCAGAAAGTAATAATACCGTCCGAAAAGTGTCAGAAAGTAATAATACTGTCTGCAAATGTGTCAGAAAGTAATAATACGTCTAAAACGTGTCAGAAAGTAATTATAACGTCTAAAATGTGTCCGTTAGTAATAACTTAATAACGTTTAAAAATGTGTCAGAAAGTAATAATACCGTCCGAAAAGTGTCAGAAAGTAATAATACTGTCTGCAAATGTGTCAGAAAGTAATAATACGTCTAAAACGTGTCAGAAAGTAATTAAAACGTCTAAAATGTGTCCGTTAGTAATAACTTAATAACGTTTAAAAATGTGTCAGAAAGTAATAATACCGTCTGAAAAGTGTCAGAAAGTAATAATACTGTCTGCAAATGTGTCAGAAAGTAATAATACGTCTAAAACGTGTCAGAAAGTAATTATAACGTCTAAAATGTGTCCGTTAGTAATAACTTAATAACGTTTAAAAATGTGTCAGAAAGTAATAATACCGTCCGAAAAGTGTCAGAAAGTAATAATACTGTCTGCAAATGTGTCAGAAAGTAATAATACGTCTAAAACGTGTCAGAAAGTAATTATAACGTCTAAAATGTGTCCGTTAGTAATAACTTAATAACGTTTAAAAATGTGTCAGAAAGTAATAATACTGTCTGCAAACGTGTCAGAAAGTAATAATAACGTCTAAAAAGTGTTAGAAAGTAATAAAACTCTCTGAAATTGTGTCAGGAAGTAATAACATTGTCTGCGATGTCTGTCAGGATGAAGCACGAGGCCATCTTCTTCGCGACGCACATGCGTTACACCCCCTGGCTGATCGGGGTGGCCGCGGGATACGCCCTCCACGTGACGCGCCGCTCCGAGGTGCATCTCTCGCGCGTTCATCTCTCCTTGGGCTATGGCGCACTGATCGCCGTGCTATACGTGTCCATCTACATGAGGGAGACCCTATGGCAGGACTCAAGGCCACTAAGCTCGGCTCTCTTCCTGTCTTTACACCGGCCGGCCTTTGCTGCCGCCATGGGGTGGACGCTGTTCGCTTGCGTCAAGGGCTACGGGGGTGAGTTGCATTCACACATTGACTACGTATATCACGCAATTCTAACGCGCTTGGGATGAAGGCGCCTTGCTCTCAATCGGTAGCCGAGTGAGGAATCTGCCCCGTATATCACGTCAATCTGAAGCGCCCTTATCTACACCGGCTGCCAATCACAACACAGGCCGTGCATCGCGGAGCCGCTTTGACGTGTATATCACTTAAATCAAAGTGAATTCTAACCTCCAACTCGCTTGCCCAAGCGAGTTGGATTGCCGCCGCTTTGAAGTAAATTCGACGTGTATACCACACTCTGCAACCGATTGGAACCAAGGCGCCTTCATCCTAGGCGCCTTAAACTTGCGTGATATACGTAGTCAGTCACACATTCACACATTCACACTGGGCGCTGTTGCTGTCGTTAGACCGGCCTGCCTTCGCTGCCGTCATGGGCTGGACGCGCTGTTCGCGTGCGTCAAGGGCTACGGGGGTGAGTTGCATTCACACATTCACACACTCACACTGGGCGCTGTTCCTGTCTTTACACCGGCCGGCCTTTGCTGCTGCCATGGGGTGGGCGCTGTTCGCTTGCGTCAAGGGCTACGGGGGTGAGTTGCATTCACACATTCACACATTCACACTGGGCACTGTTGCTGTCTTTACACGGGCCGGCCTTTGCTGCTGCCATGGGGTGGGCGCTGTTCGCTTGCGTCAAGGGCTACGGGGGTGAGTTACATTCACACATTCACACTGGGCGCTGTTGCTGTCGTTACACCGGCCGGCCTTCGCTGCCGCCATGGACTGGTTGATACTACTACAAATGACATTATAGGCAACCCGAGTTGATCAATAAATGCGACCGCATTAAACCTATTTAAAAATTCATCTTTTACTTAGGACTTCCATTAAAATACTTTTTGTAACTGATATTATTAAACTAAGCGCTAGGTTTAACAGAAAAATCGTACGCGTTTTGCCTCTTAGGTACGGAACGTGCTTCCCTAAATTTACGTACACTTGTAGTTAGAATACACTCCAAGTTATCATGAACAATGTTTATTTGTCCATGTACGCACATAAAACAATACATTCATGTAAAGTACGCTTTCCCAATAATTATTCTACAATATGTCTAATAAAAATTAAACCCAAAATAATGTCCTCAGCCAGGTAGATACTTACATACTTATACTCATACTTTATTGTAATTAAGGCCAGTGTAGAGCACAATGCCCTCTTTAGCCTGACGAGTGATGGTTGATGAATGATAATGAGGAAGGGAGGAGGGGAACGAAGTACTTGCACGTAGCCTACTGCTGTCGAAAAGTACCAAGGGGACCATCGGCTTTACGTCCCATCCGAAAGGACGTCAGTTGCCGGCTCACGTCGTCACTGGGTCAACAACTTAACAAATCAAAACAAAAGTCATATAATCGCAATACCGCGTGCTGTTATTAACGTCCGATGACTCACCGACTCGGCAGGTCGCGAGAGCGAGTGACGCGTATTCCACCGATCAATAAAGTTCTTACTAAACAACAATATTATAAATAATATTACTTAATAAATAGAGGTAGATAGTCCTGTTAGCGTTCTTTAGTCTGAACGTATAAGATAATGTCCATTAGATATACATTAAAATTAGCCTGAATAATTAATGCAATAAATAGGCCTGTAACTTCTTGGCCGTGATTAACAGTTCAATATTGCAATGAATAAATAAAACGATGATGGTCTGTACTCACCCTCATACTCCGGGTTCCTCAGCACGTCGTCAACGATGTTTCCAGTGGGGTGGGTGGCGATGGATGATGGCGATGTGGGCGATCTCGAAGCGATGTCTTGGAGAATCGTTGGGAGGGGGGGTGGTGATGAAGATATGGGGCCCCCGATGATTAGCGGCACTGAAGTACAGCGATAGTACTTATATTTAATTATCTCACTCGGTACTTGTACTGTCGTACAGTGGAGCGCCACTGAATATTAGATTACCAATGGTACACTTTTATCAGTTCCCGACCGTCACTAATAACAACATACCAAAACTTAAACAATGTTAAATACACGCACTCGGCAATCCTATTAAAGTTGATGCAATTTAGTGCCGCGAGAAGTGCTTGTATACACTTAGTCCACGCACTTACTATGCTGTACGCAATGTAGCCAAGCGTGCTTTTAATCCGACTCAGTAGTCGCGATGTTTACGGCTCGAACTCTCGACCTCGTGTCTCGCTATCTTTGACTATCTCCTCGCTTATCGCGGCAGTGGGGTAGGTAAGGGGTACATGTAATGGAATGGGTGATCGACGTACTGCAGGGTTCAAAATACTGTTACAACCCCCACTATACCTGGCTAGCACAAACATGAGACGAAATCCCCGAATTCATTACCGGAAGCCATAACAGAAGTTCAACCATGCGCACATTTCTTGGAAACCCAACATCTAGTCAAATAATAGCTGCGTCCACACAACAAACAAACGATTACATTTGATTACTTTTTGGCAGTTCGGATCTAACAAATTCAAGCCATAGAGATATATACTACTTCGTCATAGAGATATATATATCTCTATGTTCAAGCAAACTGCGGTCACACTCGGGCTGTACAAACAACTTATTATAAATGCAGTGAAAAAAAAATATGTTCTGCGGCGTTCTCAACTTTGCCTCGGACAAAGTTTAGATCATTTTTTTAAACTACTTTGGCAAGGGATAACTGTTTGCTCGTTTCAGAATTGATCAAGGACCCTTTAGATAGAAGTTATCACAGCCCTCTAGATCAATTCTGATAACCTTCTTCTTGTCTGCTCGTAGGCTACTTCAACAGGGTGTTCTCCTGGCCTGGACTACTTCCGCTGAGCCGCGTCAGCTACCCCGTTCTCTTTATCCACTTCGGCGTGATGGGGTCGTCCTTCGCCCTCATGAAGACCCCTGACTACACCACGACCCTTCTCATGGTGGGTGCAAGCAGGGGCGGACTGGGATAAAAGGCCCGGGATGCTGGGTTTCGGGGGGGCCCGCACGAGGTGGCGCGGCGCAGCTGGGGTCTGGGGCGAAGCCCCAGTCGCCGGAGGCAAATACGCCGAAGGCCCAAAACATTTTTTGCGGGTGCATTGAATGTTATGGCCTAAAATGTGATTTTAGGGCGCGATTAACAGAGGTTACCCTACCAGTAGCAAAATAATTTCAATTATATTCAATTAATTACATTGAATATTTACAAGAAATTTACTTATAATTTTAAAATAATACTTATAGAGTGGGGTTAAGATTTTTTTAGCAATATACAAAGAAGTATTTACATCATAGGAACTTTCTGGTGGCAGCCCGGGAGCCCGGACTGCCAAAGGGCCCGGATTTGCCCAGGGGCCCGGGATGCGATCGCATCCCGGCATCCCTAGCCAGTCCGCGCCTGGGTGCAGGCCTGGCTTAGACGCATTCTTATTTTGTGATCTATTAATATAATACTAACCGAGGGGTTGACAACTAAAAAATCGATGTACATTTCTGAAAACTGTAAAAAAAAAAAAAATGAAAAAAACCAAAATGGTAAAGAAAATCACCGAAATAAAAATAAAGTCATGAATGTTTTTTTGCATTCTTATCAATATTTCCGTTTTGGAGATGTTCTTAATTAGGTGTGAAAGGTGTCCAGCAACATTACATTACAAAAATTAATAAAAAACATCTGGAAAACGGCAATTTTGATTGAAACAAAAAACATTCATAAGTAAGGGCACTTGATTCTCTACAGGATTACATTATTTTGATAAACATTTATTTGAGAAAATTTAAATACATTTAAAGCATTTTTAATAGAACGACATAGTGATTTCTGTAGGCTAGGTTGAAGTACAGCATTTAAACGTGCGCACTTTATAGATTGCGTCGTTAAACAACAAAAAATAACCAGAAGTTTTTTAACTTCTGATAAGGATACAGTTCCATCACTTCTTGGCTTAGGAATAAGTAAACGGTGACTTTGGAGCCGTCCTAGCAACGAAGCACTCAATAAATTCAAAGTTGTTCTGAATCGGCCTTGTTGATTGTGACATTTGTCCGCTGGTGTTCGCACTGTCCAATCACTGATTCATGTGTTTCGTATTTGAAATATCGATCTTTGATTGGCTTACGATCGCTCACTCGTCGATGGTGTTCGGAGCCTACAGGGTTGGTTTGGACGCTTTAAATTCCCCACTATTTAAGTCCCCCACTGTAAATCAGTTTCGTTACTGAGTGGGTAGACTCTAATGGTGAATTCACGACCTTGCGTTGCGCTACGCAACTTTGAACTTCGAAGTCCTAGCAGCCAATCATGAGCATCATCAGTGCGCGACAGTGCGATGCTGCAAACATTGTTCAACTTTCCAACGCCTTCTTGATCCTCGCGGCATGTATGATCCGGGATACTCGGGTTTCCAAGGTCTACTTGATCTCCGCCTAGCGGAGGCTCGTTTACAAGCCTCCGCTAGGCGGAAATCAAGTAGACCTTGCTCGGTTCATTACTGTCAAGTGAACAGCTGTTGACAATCGAATAGTAAACATACAATATAAACGTTATTTACTTCGTTATCGGCGAAGAAGGCGCATTTTATTATGTCTGCATTACTTGGGAATATACAAAGACAATTGTGGTTGCAGAACACGAAACAGTGGCAAGTACGCCCTATTTTCCAAACACGACGCATTGATGGAAATTATTACAAACTCGTCCCAGTGATGAGGTTAAATGATTTGACGTCTCATGAAAAATATTTTCGCATGTCGTCTGCCGTGTACGATGAGTTATTAGAATTAATAAAAACGTATCTCACAAGACACCGGTACTTTGACACTTCGTTGATAAGATTTTCGAGATTCATAGTCTTTACTTTTTTCACACAGAATTCATGTGTTCAAATTTGGTACACAGTTTAAACAACAGCCTTCTCGAACGTCGGCTCAATCCGCGCAAGGTCCACTTGATCGGAGATCAAGTAGACCTTGAAGCCGCGGTTTGACCCGTCGAGAAGGCTGTGGTTTAAAGCAAGGTCGTGAACAGATGATGAAGTCAACGCAATGCAACGCAACAAAGTCCAACGCTCAGCTCAGCGCAACGCAAGGTCGTGAATTCACCATTAATACGATTTTTTTTATTTAATCAAATTAAATTGTCTTGCCAACAGCTTACCTTGTTCCTGCGTGACGCTGTCACTACCTACTTGCTGGCTGTTCCAGTTCATCTATGTCTAGAGGCGCCACTAGTGAACCTGGAGCGAATATTTTTGCGAAAAGGTGTGGTGAAAAGGAATGAAAAATATGAGTTGAAACGTTGGATAATAGCAAAGATTACAAACTATAGGGCACTAGCAACACCAAAAGACAACAATGGAACAAATGAATTGAACTGATGGACAAACAATTAGCTGTCAAAATAATAAAATTGCAACCATAGAAATAAAAACAAGTGTAGCAATAGTAACTGCTCGCCATTTAAAACTTTTAATGATAGACAACGACTAAGTGAAAGTTTTGTATGTGTATTTATTTGTTTTTGTTTTGTTTTCCAAAATCAGACGAAATTATTTTTGACAGCTTGTTGTTTGTCCATCGATTCAATTCATTTGTTTCATTGTTGTCTTTTGGTGTTACTAGCGCCCTATGAGGAAGATGTTTCATCGCCGTGTTAAAATATCTACGCGAGTTATGTCGAAAATTTACGAGTCCCACCACTAGTTCGAATTCTCACCGCAACTAGCGCTAGCTCAGCACGTTTGAACTTTGTTGCCGTCTGGCGGGATATATTTGAACTCGGTTCTGGCATCGAAAGAATTCGCCTCGGACCACGACGACGTCGAGGTTCCCGCTCAGTTTTAAACTTTTGGAAGAGCGAGTCCTTGCGGTGAGAATTCGAACTACACGTCGGACTTGGAAAATTTCGCTCAGACACGCGCAGACGAATTCCCATATGAATGAACTATCTTCCCTAGTTTGTACAGTTGATGTGGCTGTGACATCAAAGATACGAAAACAATGTACTATTGCTAGGCAACTCCAAGGTCTACTGGATTTACTCCTAGCGGAGTAATTGCGAAGCGCAAAGTCCCACGCGCTGCGCGCGCGCTACAAGCGATCTAGTGGACCTTGGGCAACTCCATTGTTATATCTTTCTTTGATTGGTGCATATTAAATGTCTATCCGCGAAACAAAACACGGCAACAAGGCTATTAGTGGAATAGGGAATATACCACATTTCCCGATATTGGTTCGATCATATGCACTAGATAGGCCATTATCTACAAATACCGGCAACATACTTTTCCCATTTCAAAATGTCCCAGTTCGATTTTTATAACGTTACAAAGTTTGACATGTTTCCTTTCCCGGACTTCTACCGTGAAACGGATGGTTACGTCATAACTGACTAAACATCACTGTTTATGAATGAATTTGCCAATCAACCTCTTGCAACACTACACAATTATCGGAAAAACAACGTATTCATTGTTGTCCGATCTCTGCACAAAATTACTACAAACACTAAAATAATGATACATTATTACAAATAATCATACCAGTGGTGTAAATCAATTATTGGACACAATTATTATTCATTTTGGAACCGAATAACAATATAAATATACTCATTTTAGTGAGATATTCGACATAAATACGATCTTTATTATCTTTGTGTGATAGGCTGATTGATATTAGTCAGTTCTGACGTCATGACCCGTTTTTCCCGCCATAATTATTTGTGAAATTTTCAGCTCACTTTCTTGAGTGAAAATATTTAGGAAAATGGGAAAATGAAATATTTTGACTTCATAACATCGTCATTAATTTGGTAACGACGAACAAAATTAACATGCATATTCCCTATTGAGTGACTCAAAGGGGTAGTCAAGTGAAAAACTAAAAAATCACCAATGAGTCATAAGTGCATGAAACTCAGTTATGTGTAAAAGAAAATTGGTATAGGTTGCTTCAATACAAGAAAAAAATAGTGAACATTGAATTTTAATTTTAGATTCTACTAGATTCATTTCGCCAGCTCTGCTGCATTTTTCTTCTAAAGCGTAGTAAAGCTGTTAGCGCCTTCCTGATAGTCAGAGCACTCAATGTGTTATACGAGACCAACCACAACACTCGGCGACTGCGGACAGTGCCGCTCAAAACAGATTGCAACTTTTCTACACATCAAGTCCCACAAAAATTAATTGCAGGGCATTTTGAGGAAGTACACGTTCGTATTAAGAAGCATGTTATCGGTAGAGAAACGATCCACATTGAGACTTTAATCGATTTTTGATAAGTGCCTTATTTTAGCGGTGGTTTTACTATCTTGAGGAAACATTTTTTTATACGGGAATTACCATGAGAAAAGTTGCTCGGTGCTATTTGGTAGCAACAAGCCAAAAAATCGCGTTTTCTTTCAATTTTTAACTGCCTGCTTTTAAAGTATTGTATCTTTTAGTCATGTTTTCCATATTTGAGGGTGGGCATACACAAATGGTAGTTTTTTAGTTTTTCACCTGACTATCCCTTTGAGTTCGTCAATGTTGCGGGACCTGTTATCATCAGGAACAGGAAGATGTCCTGACGACGGGACTCACAGCGGTCCAGAAACGTATGTTTATCACAATAATATCCGGCAGTATTTTCAAACGCGGAACGCAAACTCCACCAATAAGTTGCTGCATTTGGCCACATACAGCGCCGTATGTACTAACACACGGTACCGATAGAGGTGGCTCAGCGAGACTCTAATTCGGAAGGTCGGCGGTTCGATTCCGGCCACCGGCAGTCCTGACTGAAGGTGTTTACCGAGGTTTTCCTCAGTCGCAAAGGCGAATGCTGGGATTGAGTCCTACTATAGCCCTCGGACATTCCTTCCCAACTATCCAAACACCTTAATAATCTAGTTAGTCACTTGAAGAGGGGCACATCAGGCAAAGCTGGTGTGCACCCTATAACGGGTATTCCTAAGAAAAATTATTATTATTAATTAACACGCGTTGCCTATAGAGATAATATAAGTTAATATACAAGTTGACTGTTGACTCAATTTGTTGGGTTTCGTTCCAGCTGTGAAACCAGCCGAGAAGGACCTCGAGAAGAAAGAATGAAACCGTCGCAAAGATGGAAGCAGCTTTCAAGACTCACAGTTCCCACGTGACGTCACAGCGGCCATGATTACGACACAATCGATGTAGCCCTATCATTGGCGAATATTATATTTAAATTTACTAAACAAGCAGAATTTATAATTTAAAAAGTAATAAAAAAAGTCATAAACGTTCTACGATAAAGATATATATATTATGAGTTAGTGTTTCAAAATGTATAATTATGTTCTCAAAAATTATAATGTAAAAGATTAAATTAAGTGAGTTTGAGGAAAGTAACATTTTGTAAATTTATCATTGTTTTTCGTCAATGTTCTATTTTTAACCTCAGAGTGTTCTCATTGATATTGTGAATAATATCATCTTGGCGATTGTTTGATGAAATATTGTTTTGTTGCCACTTCTTCTTTATCGGGTATCGTACCGCGTTATGTTCATGAATATCTTTACCACTCCCCTTCCACATCATTCTCCTCCCTCCCCTCTCGCGCCTCCGCACCATACTGGTCTACTATGAGTATTGCAAGAAGGGGCTCTCCCCCCTTCTCCTCCCTCCCCTCTTGCGCCTTCGCACCATACTGGTCTACTATGAGTATTGCAAGAAGGGGCTCTCCCCCCTTCTCCTCCCTCCCCTCTCGCGCCTCCGCACCATACTGGTCTACTATGACTATTGCAAGAAGGGGCTCTCCCCCCTTCTCCTCCCTCCCCTCTTGCGCCTTCGCACCATACTGGTCTACTATGAGTATTGCAAGAAGGGGCTCTCCCCCCTTCTCCTCCCTCCCCTCTTGCGCCTTCGCACCATACTGGTCTACTATGAGTATTGCAAGGAGGGGTTCTCCCCCCTTCTCCTCCACTCCCCTCTCGCGCCTTCTCACCATACTGGTCTACTATGATAATTGCAAGGAGGGATTCTCCCCCCTTCTCCTCCCTCCTCTCTCGCGCCTTCGCACCATACTGGTCTACTATGATAATTGCAAGGAGGGATTCTCTTCCCCTTCCTTCTCGCCAGCCCCACCCTTCTCCACGTTCCTCTACTTCCCCCCTCGCTGCCTTCTACTAGTCTACTCTGCGTCTTTCTTGACTTAAGGGGTTTCGCTCTCCGCCCCTCCTGCCTCCTCCCTACCCTCCACGTTCCTCTACCTCCCCTCTCGCGCCTTCCCTAGATCCCAGTCTACTCTGCGTCTTGCGTGACCTTGGGGGGAGTCCCCTGCCCCCCGTCCTTCAGGTCTCTCTCCACCCTCGCCCTCTCCCCTCGCGCCTTCTCTAGATCCCAGTCTACTCTGCGTCTTGCGTGACCTTGGGGGGAGTCCCCTGCCCCCCGTCCTTCAGGTCTCTCTCCACCCTCGCCCTCTCCCCTCGCGCCTTCTCTAGATCCCAGTCTACTCTGCGTCTTGCGTGACCTTGGGGGGAGTCCCCTGCCCCCCGTCCTTCAGGTCTCTCTCCACCCTCGCCCTCTCCAGTCTCGATGTCATGTCGTTCCGGTTCTGGTGACGGACTGGAGTCTCGCCCTGCCACGTCACAAACATGCCAACCATTAACAAGCTGCTCATGTCACAGAGCTCAGTCTCAGACACAAAGAGCTCGGTCTCAGACACAAAGAGCTCAGTCACAGACACACAGAGCTCAGTCTCAGACACAAAGAGCTCAGTCTCAGACACACAGAGCACAGTCACAGACACAAATAAGTCGGTCCCAGACACAAAGAGCTCAGTCTCAGACACAAAGAGCTCAGTCTCAGACACACAGTCACAGACACACAGAGCTCAGTCACAGACACAAAGAGCTCAGTCACAGACACAAAGAGCTCAGTCACAGACACAAAGAGCTCAGTCACAGACACAAAAAGCTCGGTCTCAGACACAAAGAGCTCGGTCTCAGACACAAAGAGCTCAGTCTCAGACACAAAGTGCTCGGTCTCAGACACAAAGAGCTCAGTCACAGACACAAATAAGTCGGTCCCAGACACAAAGAGCTCAGTCTCAGACACAAAGAGCTCAGTTTCAGACACAAAGAGCTCAGCCATAGACACAAAGAGCTCAGTCACAGACACAAAGAGCTCAGTCACAGACACAAAGAGCTCAGTCACAGACACAAAGAGCTCAGTCACAGACACAAAAAGCTCGGTCTCAGACACAAAGAGCTCGGTCTCAGACACAAAGAGCTCAGTCTCAGACACAAAGTGCTCGGTCTCAGACACAAAGAGCTCAGTCTCAGACACAAAGAGCTCAGTCTCAGACACAAAGAGCTCAGTCTCAGACACAAAGAGCTCAGTCACAGACACAAAGAGCTCAGTCACAGACACAAAGAGCTCAGTCACAGACACAAAGAGCTCAGTCACAGACACAAAAAGCTCGGTCTCAGACACAAAGAGCTCGGTCTCAGACACAAAGAGCTCAGTCTCAGACACAAAGAGCTCAGTCTCAGACACACAGAGCTCAACTTGCCCTGTTATCACGGCGCACTCATCATCAATAAATCAATAAATCAATCATCAATAAGTTACTAAATAAATTAGTAAATAAATAAATAAATAAATAAATAAATAAATTAATAAATAAATAAATAAATAAATAAATAAATAAATAAATAAATCAATAAATAAATCAATAAATAAATAAATAAATAAATAAATAAATACATAAATAAATAAATAAATAAATAAATAAATAAATAAATAAATAAATAAATAAATAAATCTATAAATAAATAAATAAATAAATAAATAAATAAATAAATAAATAAATAAATAAATAAATAAATAAATAAATAAATAAATAAAAAAAAAAATAAAAAAAAAAAATAAATAAATAAATAAAAAATTAATAAATTAATAAATAAATAAATAAATAAATTAATAAATAAATAAATAAATAAATAAATAAATAAATAAATAAATAAATAAATAAATAAATAAATAAATAAATAATAAAAAAAAAATAAAAAAATAAATATAGAGAAACTACATAATTACATAGACAATAGCCCAAGCCACCCAGGGTATCCGGGTGCCCGCCCCGGTACTTACCCCGGAGAATTTGACAGTGTCCTGTACCCCCACGCGACTCGGCCCCTGCAACAGAAACACTTGCTCACTGGTCCGCTGTCTCGTCTCACTCGGTACAATAGTGACAACTGACGACATCGGGTACCCGGAAACCGGTTCCGACTTTTTAATCCGGTTACGGTTACGGCCGTACAGTCGCTTCCAAAACCCTTACGTATAGTGTTGGCAAATTGAAAATTTTTATTTTTCAGAAAATTTTCAAGAGACTTTTTCAGAAAATTTTCTTATAAATAATTTTTATTACTAATATGATTTAGGTTGGTCATCTTACATCATCTGATAGTATTAGATACCAAAGAAAAGCATGTGGAATTGTGATACTGAATACCCATTTAAATGTCCATTCAATGCAAAAATGCATCTTGTTGCCTGCCAGAAAATTAAAGTTATATTCAAAAAAAATGTCTTCCAATACCTTCTATATTTAAGGGCCAGTATTACAATCAACAAATAACAATAAAATCTGTTGAAGATAACAAAGCAATTTGTTGTTAGCAATTTGGTTGATTTCAAAGAAGATACTGAAGGGAGGTTGCCAATGGTGAAAACAAGCTACTCGACAAATAAATAGTTAATACAGCATTTAAATAGCGGGCCTACTTACAATAAGGACCGGTCTTACAATCTCCTAATAGGAAAGTTATTTGTAGCAATTAAGCTATTTGGAGGATTTTAAGAGTTTTGATTGGTGGTTGCCATGGAGACAACAAGCTATTTGACGAATGGAATAAGTAGTTATTGGGACATTGTAAGACTGGACCTAAGTAGGCTATTTTAGTAACAATAATCAACAAGTGTCTGAGTTGCTTTTCAATACAGATTACAGACACATTACCAGTAAGTTCAAGTTTAATATAAAACTCATTTTTTTAAGTACAAACATCAAGTTATATGATAACACTAATAATTTTTTTTTTGGTAAATTTTTTGAAAATTTTCAACAAATCAAAATTTTCTGAAAATTGCCAACACTACTCACGTATATATTATAGGCTCGTCTATTCTGTTCGTTTATTTTATTCTTGTCATTATTATTAAAAAATAATATTAATAATTATTATTAATCATATTAAAAATAATAATTGTTAGTATTAGTCATTATTATTAATAATATTAATTATAATTATTAATTATATAAATAATTGATATAAAAAATATATATTATATTAATCATCAATTTTAATATAAATCACATTAATAATAATTATTATAATTATTTACTATTTGTTTATTATCAGGAGTATGCATTTACCTCTAGAGCCAATTTAAACGGTATTTGAAGGGTGAATGTTATAACAATTTTTAGTTTTCTAAACTATGCAAAAATTATCTCTTTGTAATTAAAAAACATTGACCACTGAAAGTACCAACATTATTTCGTTCATAATTTTTCAGCCGTCGGTAGCGGCAATATTGCTACTTCACGTCGAACTAAGTTTTGTAAAAAAAAATACTTGATGATGGTCGCACAACTCACGCAATTTTCATTGCGGTTCAAGAACATACTTTGGTCTACAGTCTAAAGGTACCGATATTGGCCACTGAGGGCGCTGTGAAAACGAATGAAGCGCTCAAGTGGCAATGTCACGCAACTTTACGATGAGGCAGCGTCGTTCTTCCGCTACGTCGATAATGGCAAATTTTGAAAATTGTTTAATTAAATACGACTTTTCAAAATTTTGGGCAGATTATGAATACCATCAGTCCATAGGCAAGGCGCCATTTACATCAGGACACGTTTAAGACTTACAAACACCAAAGAACACACAACAAACACAAACAAAACAAGACAATGAAAAACAAAAAACTCAAAACAAAATAAACACATCAAAAGGGGCCGGTATAGACCATTTTAAAAATTATCCAGGTATCTATTCTTGTTCCTCGCACGGCCCCCTAAATCGTTACAAAAAACAACGTAGAACAATCAAACATGAGCTGTCATATGTTATATCAAGGTTCATTGATGGACACAAGATCTTCATCTATACGGTTGTTTTAGTTGTCGCCATTAAAGTGCTGCTCTAGGAGATCAAGAAGACCGTGGTAGAATGTTTCGTGTCATATAGATGGCCGTGATATTTTTATCAACAATATGAAACAATACTGGTAACAATGGTAGACGCCTTCTATATAGTGTGGAATTAATTTGCAGCAGCACTTCAATGGCGTCAAATTTCAAGATGTCAGCGCCTATAAAAATCCTCTAAAACAACCGTATTAACCTTCATTTCACATTTGTAATTGCTGTGTATTGTTGTTCTTGTAGATTTAGAGGACCGTGGGGAGAAACAAGAACGGAGCCCTAGATCATTTTTAAAATGGTTTAAATGTCCAGTTAAAATCTACTTTTCAGTTAATAGACCATTTTAAAAATGATCCAGGTATCTATTCTCGTTTCTCCCCACGGTCCTCAAAATCTTCAAGAACAACAATACACAACAATTAAAAATGTGAAATCAAGGTTAATAGATGAAGATCTTGTGTCCATCAAAGAACATTGATATAACATTTGACAGCCAATGTTTGATTGTTCTACGTTGTTTTTTGTAACGATTTAGGGGGCCGTGCGAGGAACAAGAATAGATACCTGGATCGTTTTTAAAAAGGTATATTGTTTTCACCATGACAACGCCCAATAGAAATACACCAAACTGGGCTTATCTGACAGCTAAATTTATACTTAAAGCCTGTATTACACGGTCAAACTTTTTCATCCAACTCCTTGAATTCAAGAACAAAAGCGCATCAATAAATAATTCCTATTGTCGTATTTGACTACATACTGACTGTTTTTGATGCGCTTTTGTCCTTGAATTCAAGGAGTTGGATGAAAAAGTTTGACCGTGTAATACAGGCTTTACACTTTAACTGGACATTGAAATCAGAGGCACAAGAAGATTTGTCTCCTTTGATGAGGATCATCTCTTGTATCAACAATGTAGTCTTCGAATTTTGTCAACTTACATTGTCCGGCTGTTTCTCTTCCTCTGCGTCACCCTCGTCTTCTGCTTCGTCATCATCCTCTACGGCTGCGTCACCGTCCTTTACGGCTGCGTCATCATCATCTAGGAATGCGTCTTCGTCCTCTACTGCTGCGTCACCGTCCTTTACGGCTGCGTCATCGTCATTTGGGAATGCGTCATCGTCCTCTACGGTTGCGTCACCGTCATTTACGACTGCGTCATCATCTATGAATGCGTCATCGTCCTCTACGGTTGCGTCACCGTTCTTTACCGCTGCGTCATCGTCATCTACGTCTGCGTCATCGTCCTCTACGGCTGCGTAGCCGACCTTAACTGCTGCGTCATCGTCCTCTTCTGCCACGTCATCATACTCTACGGCTGAGCTACCGTCCTCTACGGCTGCGTCACCGTCCTCTACTGGTGCGTCACCTTCGACCTCGATAGGAGGTTCCACCTGCAACAACACACGACTCACTTCATGGCGAGTGGTTACTACTAGCGCACTCTATCGTAGACTTCAGGCACCGCCTTGGCGGAGGGCAGTGCTCGCGGTCTACGATAGATAGCGTTAGTTGACACAATGTGCGCACGCCCGTCCTGTACTTTCTGAACTTTAAACTATTCCCAAAGAAAGTATTCGCATACCGATCTCAGGTCATTGTCTACTGCCCCTTTCAACCGCGCCAATTGAAAGAAAATCAACAGATATACTAGTCCCGACGAAAGTATTCGCATACCGATCTCAGGTCATTGTCTACTGCCCCTTTCAACCGCGCCAATTGAAAGAAAATCAACAGATATACTAGTCCCAACAAAAGTATTCGCATACCGATCTCAGGTAATTGTCTACTGCCCCTTTCAACCCCGCCAATTGAAAGACAATCAACAGATATACTAGTCCCAACGAAAGTATTCGCATACCGATCTCAGGTCATTGTCCACTGCCCCTTTCAACCGCGCCAATTGAAAGAAAATCAACAGATATACTAGTCCCAACAAAAGTATTCGCATACCGATCTCAGGTCATTGTCCACTGCCCCTTTCAACCGCGCCAATTGAAAGAAAATCAACAGATATACTAGTCCCAACAAAAGTATTCGCATACCGATCTCAGGTAATTGTCTACTGCCCCTTTCAACCGCGCCAATTGAAAGAAAATCAACAGATATACTAGTCCCAACAAAAGTATTCGCATACCGATCTCAGGTAATTGTCTACTGCCCCTTTCAACCGCGCCAATTGAAAGAAAATCAACAGATATACTAGTCCCAACAAAAGTATTCGCATACCGATCTCAGGTAATTGTCTACTGCCCCTTTCAACCGCGCCAATTGAAAGAAAATCAACAGATATACTAGTCCCAACAAAAGTATTCGCATACCGATCTCAGGTAATTGTCTACTGCCCCTTTCAACCGCGCCAATTGAAAGAAAATCAACAGATATACTAGTCCCAACGAAAGTATTCGCATACCGATCTCAGGTAATTGTCTACTGCCCCTTTCAACCACGCCAATTGAAAGAAAATCAACAGATATACTAGTCCCAACAAAAGTATTCGCATACCGATCTCAGGTCATTGTCTACTGCCCCTTTCAACCGCGCCAATTGAAAGAAAATCAACAGATATACTAGTCCCAACGAAAGTATTCACATACCGATCTCAGGTAATTGTCTACTGCCCCTTTCAACCGCGCCAATTGAAAGAAAATCAACAGATATACTAGTCCCAACGAAAGTATTCGCATACCGATCTCAGGTAATTGTCTACTGCCCCTTTCAACCGCGCCAATTGAAAGAAAATCAACAGATATACTAGTCCCAACGAAAGTATTCGCATACCGATCTCAGGTAATTGTCTACTGCCCCTTTCAACCACGCCAATTGAAAGAAAATCAACAGATGTACTAGTCCCAACGAAAGTATTCACATACCGATCTCAGGTCATTGTCTACTGCCCCTTTCAACCGCGCCAATTGAAAGAAAATCAACAGATATACTAGTCCCAACGAAAGTATTCACATACCGATCTCAGGTCATTGTCTACTGCCCCTTTCAACCGCGCCAATTGAAAGAAAATCAACAGATATACTAGTCCCAACGAAAGTATTCACATACCGATCTCAGGTCATTGTCTACTGCCCCTTTCAACCGCGCCAATTGAAAGAAAATCAACAGATATACTAGTCCCAACGAAAGTATTCACATACCGATCTCAGGTCATTGTCTACTGCCCCTTTCAACCACGCCAATTGAAAGAAAATCAACAGATATACTAGTCCCAACGAAAGTATTCACATACCGATCTCAGGTAATTGTCTACTGCCCCTTTCAACCGCGCCAATTGAAAGAAAATCAACAGATATACTAGTCCCAACGAAAGTATTCACATACCGATCTCAGGTCATTGTCTACTGCCCCTTTCAACCGCGCCAATTGAAAGAAAATCAACAGATATACTAGTCCCAACGAAAGAATTCACATACCGATCTCAGGTAATTGTCTACTGCCCCTTTCAACCGCGCCAATTGAAAGAAAATCAACAGATATACTAGTCCCAACGAAAGTATTGCCATACCGATCTCAGGTAATTGTCTACTGCCCCTTTCAACCGCGCCAATTGAAAGAAAATCAACAGATATACTAGTCCCAACGAAAGTATTCACATACCGATCTCAGGTCATTGTCTACTGCCCCTTTCAACCACGCCAATTGAAAGAAAATCAACCGATATACTAGTCCCAACGAAAGTATTCGCACACCGATCTCAGGTAATTGTCTACTGCCCCTTTCAACCGCGCCAATTGAAAGACAATCAACAGATATACTAGTCCCAACGAAAGTATTCGCACACCGATCTCAGGTCATTGTCTACTGCCCCTTTCAACCGCGCCAATTGAAAGAAAATCAACAGATATACTAGTCCCAACGAAAGTATTCGCACACCGATCTCAGGTCATTGTCTACTGCCCCTTTCAACCGCGCCAATTGAAAGACAATCAACAGATAGGCCTACCTGGCGTTCTCTCACACTTTCGTAAATGCACGGTTCGGCTTAGTCAAGTGCATGGGCGGTTTGGCCACACCCACCGTTACAGGACAACAACGGAAGGTCTTAAATTATCCCCAATGGAGTTGTTTATATTAGATGGTAGGAATTAGCGAGGTAGAAAATTTAGTTGTCACCTTGGACTCGGCTGTGTCGCAAGCATCAGAATACTTTCGTTGGGGCGACTGTACAACTATTCACCGTTTGCTTGTAATTAATAAACTAGGAAAACGCTCTGTTTGACGCGTTGATAAGCGAGCGCGTCAATATCTACGAACTTTCTGGCGAAAAGTTTTCAATGCTAATACGAACAACAATTAACAACAATTCAAGAATGCGCATTGCAAAAATTGTTCTTATTTCCATGGCTATTATTCTTTCCGACATTGTTGTATGCAGTGCAATGTGCGTTGCTAAGAATTTTCGTGGTCATGTTTTCAACACGGTCCGCCACCGTTACTAACACTTATTGACAGCAATAGAAATGTAATTTCTGCCTCTAATACGTATCGGATCGCGTTTACATTAGTATATTCGTGACCGGACAAAACTTTACTATAAGATAGCCACCTCACATTTTGCCGTTACTGCGTTTTAGAAAAATATTTTCGAGTAACTTTCGTGTAACTTTGCCAATACTTATCAGATCGCCATTACATTAACATATTCGTGACCGGAAAAATCTGTAGAAAAATCTGGCTATCTCACATTTTGCCGCCATTTTGTTTCAGAAAAATATTTTGCAGTAACTATGGTGTAACTTTGTAACTTTTCGAACGATTTTGCCTCAAAACTATACACCTTCAATCCACATCGAGGCTTGTGGATGGTCCAAATTTCAAGTTGATCGGACTTTCCGTTCGACCGCTATCGACAGACATAAAAAAAAAAAAAAAAACAAAAAAAAAAAAAAAAAAAAAAAAACAGAACGAAGTGCCATAAGAGTCAAGTGGAAACGCTCGCTTCGCTCGCTTAATAAGATAGTTCTTCTTTTCCTATGCCCGCATTTTTGGCTTACTGGGCCATCATGAATTTTCTGGTTTTTAATATTAATAATATTATTAAATCATCAGATTCCACAACATGGTTACTCACAGCCTCCTCTTCGGCATCATCGGCTGCTTCAGTGGGCGGTGCCTCTGGTTCAGACTCTTCTTCTTCTGTCGGGGGTTCTGCAGCGTCTGGAGGGGAACAAGAACAGGGCGTGAAAGAGGGGGGGGGGGAGAGTAGGGGGGGGATAAAACACCACAGACTGTGCCCAGTCATCACAGATACAGGTACCATCAACCCGACCGGGTTTTGACTACCACTAGCTATGTTTACATGGCGGACCGTACTGAGTACCAGCCTTAGAACTGTCATGGCCGCTTGCGTTTATATGAAGGTGTACCCAAACTTGATTTCGGTCTCGCGCCACACTTGTTCCTTTTTGTCGTACATAACCCTTTTTTTTCTTCTGCCATATGAAATTAATTTAAAGATGTATCCCGGCAAACAAAAGGGTACAAGCTGTTATAAATATTTTACTTGATTTTTGTTGATGGCAACTACTATCATTTTCCATCTTATTCACCTACAAAGAGCGTTCGTTCAAAGTTCCAGTTCTTCAGTCAGTACGTTCTACCCGTTTACATGATAGGACTGAGTCGGTCTTTCGGTATGGAATAGCTTTTTTGGCGGACCAGACCCAGTCGGTTCGATCCCATTTTCTAGGCGTTTACATGGCCCTGGACCGTACTCAGTACCGGACTCAGTCCGCCATGTAAACAGGGTTACTGTCTACAGTACGGCCACCGATAGAGTTAGCTCAACGCGGTAAGACGCGAGACTCTATTCGGGAGGTCGCCGGTTCGATTCCGGCCACCGGCAGTCCTGACTGAAGGTTTTTTTTTAGGTTTTCTTGGTCCTATTAGTAGCCCTCGGACATTCCTTCCCTGCTATCAAAACACCCTAATACACCTAGTTAGTCACCTGAAGAGGTGCACATAAAGCTGATGTGCACCCTATAACGGGTGTTCCTACAAAAATTATTAATTCATTATTAAGTGGTCATCTCATATATACAGGTATCGTGGATCTTCTACCACCACCACCACTACCATGCGATAATATTTTTATTAACGATTGCCAAAATTTTATCGAATATCGAATAATGTTTTTTCAAAAAACAAACCTTGCGATCATATTTTTACTATCGATTATCGAAATTTTATCGAATTAAGTTTTATCGAATATCGAATTCGATATTGCATGAATATACTTACCAGTGGTGGGGTCAACCTCGGTCAACGAATCTTTCTTTTGTTTCCTGAAACAATAAAGGGGGGTATTTAAGATTTAAGGTTAACGGTAAAGGGAAGTCTCACTGTACAAACCGCACCAAATTAACGTTTTTAATTTATATTTTGAGAACACTACACAATATTGAAAAAGTGATGATTGAGCGGAACTTGGTTTCGTAAGAGCTACAATCTGGATTAACAAAATTCCAAATATTTCTGTCATAACTGTTGTTATTTGTTGTCAATCTTGAGATATAATAATTAAAAAATTAAAATTTTCTGCCGTTCTTTACGTAGAGGTATCCTTCTCTCTTCCAGGTTTTCCGTTTAATGGGTTAATTTTTTCAGTGATATCATTGTTACAATACATAAATGATGGAAGTGACTGCATGGTCAGTCACAAAGCCAAAATCTTGGCGGTAGGACAACAGAGAAAAAGAACAAGAAGTTGAAAATTAAAAAAAAAACGAAACATGTACAATATTTTACAATAGAAAAATATTGTACATTGTTCGGTTTTTATTTTTATTTTTTTTCAAAATGCATGAATTGAGTTTTTTTGGTCAATTTAGTAGATAAGCATAATTTATAGAAATTGTTCGATTTCAGTGTATCATTGTTACATACCACGAGGAAGGACTGCCTAGGGGGGGGCTCGTTGACTCTAGAGCGTCTGCAGCGTCTTCAGGCAAGTCAGTCTCCGCGTCATCGGAGGCCTCCGCCTCGTCACCGTCCTGTAACAACATGGCGCGTCATCAAACTGTCCAGCCAGTGGAAGACTCATGCTGGGTTCTCATGGTCCAACGCTGGCGTAGAGCGTTCGTCGTTGGGCAAATAGAAATGAATCCTATTTGAAAAGGGGAGGAGTCGCGTACGACGTTCCGTTGCCTGATTGGCCAACGACTAACGCTGTATGCCAGCGTCAGAGCATGAGAACCCCGCATAATGCTACGTTTACAGCTACGCGTTGGGAGCGAAGCGAGGGCGCGAGCTCCAATCAGCGGCCGAGTTTCATGCAAAGAAGTTAATAGTTTCACGCAAACTCGGCCACTGATTGGAGCTCGCACCTTCGCTTCGCTCGTAACGCGTAGCTGTAAATCGACTATTGAGGGGGCACGAAATATATGAGGGGTCGTTTAATTTAACATTATATTTGAGTGAAAGAATTTTTTTTTTTTTAAGTAAGGCAAAAAAAAATTAAAACAATACCTACAAATCTCATGGTTATATAGTATTATTTTGAATAAAGATTCAAAATCCACACGTGAAAAAAGAGGAAAACAAAGAGTCCTATTCATTATTTTTTAATAACAATCACAAAAAATTGAGATTCTTTTTTCGAAAGAATTGAAAAAAATTTATAGAATGTAAAATTTGGGATGTAGTTCGAAAATACAAAATTTTGCCGATTTTGGAAAAATAAATAATTATAAATATATCCCCCCCCCCCTTCCCCAACAATGCATATTTGATTATGATAGCGGAATTTAATTATCTGAAAGAAAAACAAAATTAATGTCTGAATTTGATAAGAAAAAGTGTGTAACTATACAAATAGATAATAATGGGGTAACGCGTGGGGGGGGGGGGGGGGCGTTGGAGCGTGCTACCCTAAATTTTAGCCCCGCAGAGAATTTCTTTTTAGGGTTTTTGCATAAATAAATCACATATAGAATTAAATAATAGGGTAGAATCAGATACAAATAGATAGGAAGGTATAAATTAAATAAATAAATTCACATTTAGAGTCTACCCACTCAGTAAGGAAACTGATTTGCAGTGGGGGACTTTAATTAAATCGACTAAACCAACCCTGCAGGCTCCAAACACCATCGACGAGTGAGCGATAACCAATCAAAGATCGATATTTCAAATACGAAACATATGAATCAGTGATTGGACAGTGCGAACACCTGCGGACAGATGCCAGAATCAACAAGGCCGATTCAGAACTTTGAATTTATCGAGTGCTTCGTTGCTAGGTCGGCTCCAAAGTCACCGTTTACTTATTCCTAAGACAAGAAGTAATGGAAAAAGGTTCCTAAGATTACTTTGCTCATTCATAGACAACACGAAACCATCACAAACAATCCCTTTGAACCGTTGCGATGCCTCCGTTGACCTCACCTCATTCGCTTCCGGCTCGGCGTCTTCTTCTTGTACTTCCGGTGTCGCCTCGGCCGCGGATGACTCCCCAACGTTGGCAGCTGCGGCCGCCATTGCTGTAGCGGGCGGGGCTGTTGCTGCGGCCGCCATTGCTGCAACAGGCGGGGCTGGATTGAGCAGGGGGGGTATGGGCAGGCGTAACAAGTGCACAGAGAGCGTTGCGAGCGATCCGGCCAACACTCACTGAATATTGGATACGCACAATTTTAGAGTATGACCCGTCTGGGCCCGGGGAAGAATAGGCCCAGAGTGACTCTGCTAGTCGTAAGAGGCGACGAAAGGAGACCCTGTCCCTTTTCCCCCGCACTGTCCCACTGAATACTCCTCCTCCCACTTGGCCCTGCCCACCCTTGCTGGACTCCCGTATGACGACCCACGCAACGTACAATGGCTCTGATTCAGATGTGGCTTTATTCTTTATTATCATCTTTCTCATCTTCATTATCACCCGCTCATCGTCTCGATTAGCCATAGTTGCAAAAATATGAGACGTTAAGCCCCATTAATCAATAATCAATCATAAGTGTGACGTCACGATTCCCGTGTCAACCAATGGCGAACCGTATTTGTGACTCCAAACAATCATGACAGTTGACAATTGACAGATAGTTTTGTTTTTGCAAACATTGTAGCGAGGGTTATCCGTTTAGATATTTCGTTTTCCTTAATTAAAACAAAAAACAGTGAAAACGAAATTGATAAGTCAAGTACGGTATGTATTGTAATGATACAATTACTACTTTAAATAATAGCTACGTTCAGAAAGTTGTTTGGAGTCAGATAGCTCGTCCGCCATTTAATCTGACGTCATCTCTAAAGTCATTTGAAAGACTACTTGACTTCTTTGGAATCGATGAATATTTTCCCAATAATAATTAGTGCACTGGCTTCTAGAGGGGTTTTCGGTGACTTCTAGCAGGCAGAGCTCAGAGGCTGGAACCAATAATATGTATGCAACACCTCCTAGTAGGCTAGATGCGCAACCTAGCAGCGACCGGCGTGTCAATTAGAAGCCATCTTGAATTGGGCAATTACTACAGGCGGGAATAGGAGTCTCTATAACGTGACTTTCTGCCACTCGCAGCGCTAGCAGTACTGAAAGGTCCAAATTATCATGTAAACTGCCCAATTCAACATGGCTTCAATTTGCTACGCTCGCTACTGTGTGGAAGGTTGGGGGACTGGTGATCTAGCCTACTATAGCTGTTGAATATCATTGGTAACAACATTGCAAAATTATTGAAATTACGAATTATATTCGAGAAGGCTGTGTATTCAGGAATGGTTGCAATGGCGGCCGGAAGTTCAAAGATGGCCTCTACTCACCAGCCTTCTGTCTACTCCTCTCCAGTTTACGGTTGATTATCTGGTATGTCTGGTCGGCTTCTTTCTCACTCGCAAAGTTCAGGGCGAACACGCAATTCTAGGGCACAACATCACAATCAACCCTAACTAATGTTATTTCTAGGCATGCTATCAATGCAATGATTGTTCATTTTGGTAGGGCTGCATTCATTTATTTAATGTCTATCCTATACAGTTATAAAAACTGATAAAAGTAAAACTAACTGAGAAATTAAATAAAATCAAGTGGAAATGTTTTTTTATTGAATAATTAAAATTAAGTATATAGATATGAAAGAACATGAAGGAGGAATGTGGAAAAAAAATATATAATATATATATATATAAAAGTGAAAAACGAAGAAAAAGAGAATAAACCATAAATTAGTTTGTAAAAAAACAAAAACAAAAAACAATTGGGTAAAATTTTTAAAATAGTCAAGATCCAAATTTAAGAAAAAAGTCACAATCTAAGATTTTGAAAAAAACAAATCCAAAATTTTGAAAAAAGCCAAAATCCAAAATTTTGAAAAATATTTATTTTTTTAAACCTTTTCATACCTGTCCCTCGAAGACGTGCAGGAAGGGTTTGGGCACGTTGTAGTCCATATTCCTGTAGAGTTCCTGTTGCCACACCCTCGCGTTACGCTTGAGACAGTAGAGTCGCAGGAAGTAGGACCGCTTCACGTTGTCCTTCTCCAAGCATAGAATGCCGGCGTCCTTCTTCTTCCACTCACTGTGTCCAGGCGGTTCCGTGGAGAACAGCTGTACCACGCTGGTAGACAGGCCCTGGGGGGGACAGACGTGCAGGTGCGCGTGCAGGTGGGGCCTGCAGCTAAGCTACGCTACGCACTGAGGTAGCGTCCTACGCCGGAATAGCGAGGCCCTGGCACAGACACGCAGGTGCGCGTGCAGGTGGTGCCTGCAGCTAAGCTACGCTACGCACTGAGGTAGCGTCCTACGCTGGAATAGCGAGGCCCTGGGGGGACAGACGTGCAGGTGCGCGTGCAGGTGGTGCCTGCAGCTAAGCTACGCTACGCACTGAGGTAGCGTCCTTCGCTGGAATAGCGAGGCCCTGGCAGACAGACACGCAGGTGAGGCGTGCAGGTGGGGCCTGCAGCTAAGCTACGCTACGCACTGAGGTAGCGTCCTACGCCGGAATAGCGAGGCCCTGGCACAGACACGCAGGTGCGCGTGCAGGTGTACAACGTGTGGCCTGTATATTGACATGTACCACGTGTGGCCTGTATATTGTGACATGTACAACGTGCGGCCTGTATATATTGTGATATTTACCACGTGTGGCCTGTATATTGTGACATGTACCACGTGTGGCCTGTACTACGTGTGGCCTGTATATTGTGACATGTACCACGTGTGGCCTGTATATTGTGACATGTACCACGTGTGGCCTGTATATTGTGACATGTACCACGTGTGGCCTGTATATATTGTGACATGCATCATGTGTGGCCTGTATATTGTGACATATACCGCGTGTGGCCTGTACATTGCGACATATACCACGTGTGGCCTGTATATTGTGACATGTACCACGTGTGGCCTGTATATTGCGACATATACCACGTGTGGCCTGTATATTGTGACATGTACCACGTGTGGCCTGTATATTGTGACATGTACCACGTGTGGTCTCTATATATTGTGACATGTACCACGTGTGGCCTGTATATTGTGACATGTACCACGTGTGGCCTGTATATTGCGACATATACCACGTGTGGCCTTTATATTGTGACATGTACCACGTGTGGCCTGTATATATTGTGACATGTACAACGTGTGGCCTGTATATATAGTGACATGTACAACGTGTGGCCTGTATATATTGTGACATGTACCACATGTGGCCTGTACATATTGTGACATGTACTACGTGTGGCCTGTATATATTGTGACATGTACCACGTGTGGCCTGTATATTGTGACATGTTCCACGTGTGGCCTGTATATTGTGACATGTAGCACGTGTAGCCTGTATGGGGTAGCGTACAACAAACGACTACACTGCAGCGCTGCGAGCGTTCCGGCCACTGAGCACTGCCTGTTAAAAGCCACCAAAAACAAAGAAGTCAAGTAGTCTTTCCAACGACTTAGAAATTCGTATGTTGAAAGTTGTGTGTATCCAATATTCAGTGACTGAAGGCCGGATCGCTCGCAACGCTCTCTGTGCACTTGGTACGCCTCCCCGTAGGCCTATATTGTGACATGTACCAGGTGTTAATATTAATTTACTTGCTAAGCAGTTTGCTTATAGTTAGGCCTACATTCACTTTAAGGTCTACAGATAATATGTATACATCATGGATGTTCCTAGTTCACTTACAGATAGGAATGTACAATATACATGCCTGTATATTGTGACATGTACCACGTGAGGCCTGTATACTGTGACATGTACCACGTGTGGCCTGTATATTGTGACATGTACCACGTGTGGCCTGTATACTGTGACATGTACCACGTGTGGCCTGTATATTGTGACATGTACCACGTGTGGCCTGGATATATTGTGACATGTACAACCTGTGGCCTGTATATATTGCGACATATATACCACGTGTGGCCTGTATATTGTGACATGTACCACGTGTGGCCTGTATATTAAGGCATGTACCACGTGTGGCCTGTATATTGTGACATGTACCATGCGTTGCCTGTATATTGTGACATGTACCACGTGTGGCCTGTATATTGCGACATGTACCACGTGTGGCCTGTATATTGTGACATGTACCACGTGTGGCCTGTATATATTAAGACATGTACCACGTGTGGCCTGTATATTGTGACATGTACCACGTGTGGCCTGTATATATTGTGACATGTACCACATGTGGCCTGTATATTGTGACATGTACAACGTGTGGCCTGTATATATTGTGACATGTACCACATGTGGCCTGTATATATTGTGACATGTACAACATGTGGCCTGTATATTGTCACATGTACCACGTGTGGCCTGTATATATTGTGACATGTACCACATGTGGCCTGTATATATTGTGACATGTACAACATGTGGCCTGTATATTGTGACATGTACAACGTGTGGCCTGTATATATTGTGACATGTACCACATGTGGCCTGTATATATTGTGACATGTACAACATGTGGCCTGTATATATTGTGACATGTACCACATGTGGCCTGTATATATTGTGACATGTACAACGTGTGGCCTGTATATATTGTGACATGTACAACATGTGGCCTGTATATATTGTGACATGTACCACATGTGGCCTGTATATATTGTGACATGTACAACATGTGGCCTGTATATATTGTGACATGTACCACATGTGGCCTGTATATATTGTGACATGTACCACGTATATTGTGACATGTACAACGTGTGGCCTGTATATATTGTGACATGTACCACATGTGGCCTGTATATATTGTGACATGTACAACATGTGGCCTGTATATATTGTGACATGTACCACATGTGGCCTTTATATATTGTGACATGTACAACATGTGGCCTGTATATTGTCACATGTACCACGTGTGGCCTGTATATATTGTGACATGTACCACGTGTGGCCTGTATATTGTGACATGCACCACGTGTGGCCTGCATATTGTGACATGTACAACCTGTGGCCTGTATATTGTCTCACTCACCTGACAGCCTTCTCCCAACATGGCCTTGATTCTATCATTCTCCTCCCTGGTTAGAAGTCCAGACTTCCGGTACCCCTGCTTGGGAGCGCTCGAGGTCGCCATAAGGAATAACTTCACTACTTCACTACTTCACTAGAACACCTCGCGAGAAGCAGACACATGCAACACCACTCGACGGAAATTTTGAATCCGTTTTCGAAAATTTTATTCCGGTTATATAGTATCAAAATTTAAGAAAAAAAAAATACAAAAAAAAATTGTTAATGTTTTGAAAACTTGCCAAGGTTTGACAGATGCTGCCTGATGTTGTTTTGTCCAAAGAGTTTAGGAATGTAGCATAGCATTTTTTTTTTTATGTAAGATGTTTGCTGTAGGCCAAAAAGCTCTTTGCAAGCAAATTGAGTTTAAGTGGCAGTGATCAAGAAGAAAGGTGGCCAATGATATGGTGGGTGGCAAGGGAGGCATTACTCATTACCGACACCTAAATAAATAAATAAATAAATAAATAAATAAATAAATAAATAAATAAATAAATAAATAAATAAATAAATAAATAAATAAATAAATAAATAAATAAATAAATAAATAAATAAATAAATAAATCAATCAATCAATAAATAAATTAATAAATAAATAAATAAATAAATAAATAAATAAATAAATAAATAAATAAATAAATAAATAAATAAATAAATAAATAAATAAATAATAAATACATTAATAATAAATAAATTAATTAATAATTAATTAAAAAAATTAAAAATCTTCTTAAATGCCAGTACGTAATATAAACGAGGTCTCAGCCAGAAAACAATTGCTGCCGAGCACAGCAAAAAAATTTGTTCATTTGTATGCACTTACCCAATGTTCTAAAGCATGATGAGTCACAACCTTAACACTTTCATTTTTTTTTCAAAGTTGAGATAAGGACTTGAATATCTATAAAAGAAAAAAGTAAGATCTCTAGAATATAATATATTTTATTATTTATATAATAAAAATAAAACTGTTTACTACCATTACTTATATATAGATAAATTAAAACCTATTTTTAATAATTAAATATATTATAGTGAAAAACTATGCTTTGAGTAGACATATTTCATCTAACGGTATTATCTGGGATACGTTGGGAGAGAAATTACAACACAAGATAATTTAATTATTTACATATTTTATTATATAAAAAAAAAATCAAATCATAAAAACACACACACATGAGTATGCATACCTATCTTTAGAAAGGAAAGAAAAGCGACGCGTCTTTCAATCACGACTTAGCTTGAGCGTCTTTTGATCGAATCAACGAGCGAGCGAGACACGATCGTAAATAATCGGACAACGGACAAGTACAGATCTGGACACGAGTGGAAACGAAGGACTCGCCGCGATATCGGTTCTAAGGCTACACTTAGACGTGACGGCCGGATGTGAGAAAATAGAGACAACATTAGTCGTCATAGATTGATCGATATTTGGATATTACGTTCTGTGGGTACTCTAATTGTTTTCATTTATTTTTTGCTAATTAATTTTTTTTTAAAAGTTCATTTTTTATAATTTATCAATAAAATCAGGTAATGTTTACTGTTAATAATGACAGTATAATTTTCCCAAAAATTTATGTAATTAACGATAGTAGGTACCAGGGCCTCATGATAATTATAATAATATTAAAAAATAACAATTTAATAATAATAATTAAAAAAAATATTGATAAAAAACTTAATAGTGGGCCTATCATAAATTCCGCACAAATTTGATCCGAGTAGCCAAAAATAAGTTCCGAAAAACACAAATCCGTGCGTCACGGAAGTAACCCCCGACCAAACGGGGCCCCGGCACGTGGGAGACAACGAACTTAGAAATATCGTGGCGTGTAGAGGCTGGTGTGCGACCTTGGAGACGACAGGTGCGACCTTGGGACGAACAGGTGGCGCCCTGGGATCGCCGGCGGGCTCACAGCTCGTACGTTCTACGGACAGCGAGACAACAGCGAGGTTATTATATATGTTTTACTTGTTCTTGATTTTTTTCTATATAGTACAGTAGTTTGTTTTATTGTTATTGTTTTTTGTTATTTATGATTTCATAAATTTCTGCACAAAATAGGAGTGGTGGATACGAGAACATGCCCACTCTGCAAAGAACAAGACCAGGACGCGGAACATCTTGCGACATGCGTCTCTTTGACAGCACAAAGGGATCTAATGGAGGGGCAAAAGATAGCAAGGAGAAAATATGAGGCAAACCTTTATTGGGCAACTAGGCAGAGAATGGCATAAGTTCCAACTCTGGGTGTTCGAAAGAAGAAGAAGAAGAAGATGATTTCATTATTATTAATTGTTTGCACGGTCTAGTTTAATTTAAGGTCCTCCTTTGTAAATCAGTTTTTATAACTGAATAGGATAGACATTAAATAAATACATACATACATAAATAAATAAATAAATAAATAAATAAATAAATAAATAAATAAATAAATAAATAAATAAATAAATAAATAAATAAATAAATAAATAAATAAATAAATAAATAAATAAATAAATAAATAAATAAAAAAACAAATAAATAAATAAATAAATAAATAAATAGATAGATAAATAAATAAATTAGGTTAGATATAAACTTGGTCCGTGGCAAAGCTGAGAACGCCGCAGGGCATTTTGTTTTCACTGCACTTATAATAAGTTGTTTGTACAGCCCAAGTGCGACCGCAGATTCCTTGAAAAAAGTAGATAGGTCGCTTTGAGAAACATATAGATGAGAAGACAAAGAAAAAACCCGAGACGTTTCGGCCAACTCGTGATCTAGCTCGTCTAGTTTTACATTTAGTTTAGTTCTTCTACTAACGCTGAGTGACCAAGACCGAAACGTCTCAGATTTGTCTTCTCATCTATATGTTTTTCAAAGCGACCTATCTACTTTCTCAGGTAAGCTGTCGTCCTTCTGTACCTTTCCCCTCACTAGAACATGTTTATCTTGTTCTGAGTTTCTCAGGTAAGCTGTCGTCCTACTGTACCTTTCCCCTCACTAGCACATGTTTATCTTGTTCTGAGTTCCAATTAACTCAGCCATTTTGACCCTTCTATCCAAGTATACACCATGAAAATAGTGAATACGCTGTGTACGATGAATCATCGTACACAGCGTATTATCATCGTTGATTATCATCATCGTCGATGATGATAATCAATCAGCATCGCTATCTACATCAAGCTTTGCATGCAAAATACCGCCTACTGGCTGGGTCAGCCTAGCGGAGATCAAGTAGGCTATGTCCGCGCTGCCTGATCCATCCATCGCACTGTGGACTTGACTTCTTACCATGCTACGCTGTCTATAGTAGGGATGTCAACGGGTACCCGGGTACCCGTTACCCGCCCGGTACACACGGGTACGGTTCCAACTTTGCAATACCCGTTACCCGGTACTACCCGTTCCCTTCTTCTGTTCAAAACGAAATTAATTCAACATTGCGATATTTCCCTACTGGCGTCTTTGTGCGAGCGTACGAGCCGCTCTTTTCAATTTGCCGGCATTTAACTTGACACCCCCCCGCCCCCCTCAACAGCGCCGCAGTCCGAGGGAGTGCACCCGCCCGTCGTAGCTTTACCGCGATCATGTTCTCGTGTTCGAGCTCGGACTATGACGTCATCGCTTTGACGCGGCCGACCACCGCCTACCGTAGCGGAGACGCAAGCTTTGAAGCTTTGTTGAATACCTCCGCGATCGTTTTGCATCGAAGACAATGCAACGTGATACCATTTAACAACATAATATCTCTTTCCACAACTTTGCGAATCATTTGACACCCATGACGATAAAACGCGTATTTAGTATTATTTACTGACCCGGTAGTCCGGGTACGGCGCGAGGGTACCGGGGTACAAATATTTCCGGGTATTGACATCCCTAGTCTATAGGCACCGAGTTTGGGGGCGCTAGTGAAAACGAACAAAGCGCTCAAGTGGCAATGTCGCGCAACTTTCCGATGAAGCAGCGTCGTTTTTCTCACGTCGATAATGGCAAATTGAGAAATTTGTTTAATTAAATACCGCTTGTAAAAATTTTGGGCAGATTATCAATCCCATCAGTGCGCCATTTAAATCAGGACTCGTCTTAGACTTGCGAACAACAAACAACACAAAACACAAACAAAACCAGACAGTAAAAAACAGAAACAAACACAAAACAACAAAACAAAATAAATACACATCAACAAGAAAAAAACAAGCACAAAACAAGATATTTCACAATAATATCCGGCACTATTTTCAACCGCGGAATGCAATCTTCGCCAATAAGTTGCTAAATTTGGCCACATACAGCGCTGTATGTACAAACTTATGGTGCCTATATCAAGCACAGTGTGCAAAGCCCAATAGGCAACACCCATAGGAATTTTTCTAATCAATTTTTAAATACTACCTCGTACAATACGTAATAATATTACGTCCTTAAAAACGGATCGGTCTACATGCCTCACAATAACTGGTTTAGAAACGACACACAAAAAGGTCGCGAGAAACCAACCGCCGCCACGTTGTAGGGACATTTCGTCATCGCTCGGGATTCCGAGTGCATCCGGCTTATAACGTAAACTAGCTACCGAGTGCTGACGTCACAGCTACCTCTAACCAACTACGTGCGTTTCTTTCCCCCCCGAGTCGAAATTCGAATAAATGCGACGACAGATCCAATATTAAACCTAGGGATGCACATCGATACTTTTTTCATTATCGATTATCGAAACGGCAGTGTCATTATCGAATCGATATTATCGATAATATCGATACATTGATAAACAAATTTCAGTAAGTAAAAAAAAAAAAAAAAAAAAAAATCGGAAATTAAAATAAACAAGCTCTTATACCTGTCGCTCTTGTCTTCGTTCTGCGTCTGCCAATCGCCCCCCCACCCCCCCCCGACTTCCCGAATCAAACTTTAGCTTGTTCCGAGGTAAGCGGAACCTACCTCAAGGCGTGTGACAAGTGCGAGCCGTAACAAGAGCTCTCATTCCCGATCTCGTCTTGTTCTGCGCCTGTCGACCGGTTTGTCCCCCTCCCCCCCCCCGACCCGACTGCCCGCCTAGACCTGCTCAGGCGAAGGCCCGAGCGCCGAACGAACATTTGCCGTTGGGTCTAGTGACAGCAGCAGATGGCCGGCTGACCTTGCTTGGCCTTGAATACCTCGGGTGAGGATTATAGCAGGAAAGTGTAGGCAAGGCTTATGTTATGCATACACACACTGCATAGATATCAAACAATGCGTTTATTAGACATATTAAACAGTTTGCGGGGCATTCTGTCTGAATGTATAAACAAAATACGTTTTAGGCCTATGAAAAATAAAACTAGGCAACATTACACACACACTAAACTGTCAGTCAAAGGTCATATGACGGCGGCCGCAAACGAAGGCGAAGCCACTTACAGCGGCGAGGAAAACAAAAACAAACTCGACACTTACAGCGGCGATCAAAACGAAACGTGAGCGTGCTACTTGACCTACCGATATGACTATCTAATGCCGACCGAAGTGGATGGCCTTGGTGGATGGCGTCGGGCGTGTTCGACAATCATCGTCAACGTTCGTAGTATCACGCTGTAGCGAGAGATAGTTCCAAGCGCGGGAAAATACGAATTGAGTATTTCGGTCCACATTCAAGTGTTTATTGATTTTTCGATTATCGATAATGAGATTTCATTATCGATTCTCTAAAATTTTACCAATATTGATTATCGATCGATAATATCGATTATCGTGTGCATCCCTAATTAAACCTACTAAAAATTTCTTTGGATTATACATAGGAGGGTGCCAAAAGACTGGGGCAATGTAAATGTGTGAAAGAAATGGACGCCAACAGCTTATTTGCGTAGGGTGATGGTAAGCCGCAATAGAAAATAGATACAAAACAAAATAACGTTTTCAGTGAATGTGACTTTCCTCACTAAGTGGAGTTCTCTCTCTCTCTCTCTCTCTCTCTCTCTCTCTCTCTCTCTCTCTCTCTCTCTCTCTCTCTCTCTCTCTCTCTCTCTCTCTCTCTCTCTTTCTCTCTCTCTCTCTCATAAATTTTGTTTTTAGTGTTTTGCTATCGCGGCTTACCGTCACTCAATTCAATGGTTGTGTGGAAGAGCGATACATGTATCGAACAACGCCATTTTGTCCATCCATGTATGTGTACAAATAAAGACTATCTATCTATCTAAGCTGTTGTCGGCGTCCTATTTCTTTCACGGAAGTAAAATTTACTGGGTTGATTATGACGCATTATTTGTTATAGGCTACTTCGTGTACCTTAAACTATTAAACCAAGTTCAACAACAAAAATCGTACACGTGTTGCCTATGGGCGTCTCACGTCAAAGCTGAAGTAGGTATCAGCAACCGTCCTGAAAGGTCCAACTTTGTAATTCATTCCGTCTTATACATGTCGTAAGTCAACTGTCTGGTGTCAAACGACGATATGTTTGTTTTGTATCAAACGCCAAAGGTATTCTCCATCACAAACCTTGTAAAACACTCAATTACAATGGATGATTTAAATTTAGAAATTTTAAAATATAAACGACTTGAAAGTTGGAGAAAAGAGGTGCGAAGATTGAGTTGGACCTTTCAGCAAATACTGTATAGACGCTATCGCTTAATACAGGAAACTTCCGTCGATTTCTGGCGACAGCTGGCCTAGCGGTTTGGAGTTAAACTAGGTGAATGATCGACGCAAAGAAGTTCACTCGCTGCATCTAAAGCTGCCAAATTTTGTTATCGACTGGCTTGCGATCTAGCGGCTTGGTGTTCAACTTTATACGTGAACTTGTGTCGCCATGCGGCTCAATGTTAAACTGGCCCAGTTTCCTGTATCAAGCGATAGCGCCTATTACAGTATTTGCATACAGTACTGCTAGCGCTGCGAGCGACAGAAAGTCGCGCCCGAGACGCCCATTGATGTCAAATAAACTGCAAGCGGTTTGCCTTAGATCTATCTATCAATGGTGTGCTATAATATTCTAGGTGGTTGGCGCCTTGCCTTCACTTGGGGTCAGGTTGGCCCCCCTGTGCACCGAGACTGGGGCTCCGTGCGGCCATCAGTCTCGCCAACAGATTCCTCTTCAACCTACAAAACAACCACGGCCGCCGTCAGCCACCCTCGCTCAATATAAAGGTGAGTCCACACTAGCCGAGCGAACTCCGAACACCGAACGTTCGGATTCCCTTTGGTCGGGATTCGGAGTGTGTCGGCACATCAAAGAAAGTTCGTCCGTAGTGTGGAGACAGCGAACTACGGATCACCTCCGATTCCGAACGTTCGTAGTTAGCACCAAATGGGGACCGAACGAAGACCGAACGAACTCCGACTCCGAACCTTCGGAGTCGGAGTTCGTTCGGTCTTCGTTCGGCTAGTGTGGACGCACCTTAATACGTATAGGCTCAAGATTAGCGAATTAAACTTGGGTTAGAGTTAATTTGTTGTAGGATTTGTTGGGAATTCATATATGACGTGCATAGTGGGGTTACTTTAGCCCAATTTCCTATACCGACCCGGACAAAATTAGGAGAAAGCTGATTTTTTCAGGGTCGCTTACAAATATCATTTTATATTACATACTTCGGGTCCGCCAAAATCCGCCTTGTGCGTTAGCCGCCATCTTGGAAATTGTCGGTGATTACGGTATTACACTAAATCACTTGTTGTGAGTGCTCTATGTAACATAAAATTACGTGAGTGGTGTCAAATGAAAGATAATTTTATGATCAATAATAATAATGAATGGAATTTTAGTTATTTATCATATTACAATAGCAGGAAGTAATTAGGTGATCCACCGCATAAGTGGATATTTGTATTTTGATGATTTGCGCTAAAAGTAATAACGTATCCATAACTTGTGTTCATACAAAACATGAATCTTATTCTGTCTAGAACACACGTGCCAAGTCTTATTTACATAACTTTAAAAATGTTTGAGATACGAGCTATTGTATATCTGCATGTGTCGTGGCCGCCATCGCCCCGGACAGAGCAAAACTCATTACCTTAGCCCATCGGTCAGTAAAAACACATTAAAAGAAACTTGTTTTTACATGATGACTAAAGAATGTAACTGAGCTTCACTTAGACCAAAGTCACATATGTGCTTTAGTCGCCATTTTGAAAAATGGCGACGGTTACAGTTTTGTCTTCAAACATGCTTTGTAAAGGCTACATATAACATAAAATAACATGAAGAATCTTAATTGAAAGATATGATTAGGAACTTCTATAAACAGGGGAAAAATTGTAAGTAATTAGATGAGCGTAGCCAATGTATCAATCAATTCAAATGGTTCATTCTCTCCATGCGCGAATTTTGTTCGTCGCACACCGGTCAAACGGTTCGACGGATTTGACCAAAATTTTAAACCAACACTCTTAAATACTCAAGTTGACGATTTCAAGATAAACAGAAAAATCCGTCAAGATGACAACCTACAAAAAATTAATTACCGAAAACATTTAAGTTTTAATTTCTGTTCATTGAAACTTACGGACGGATTTAAGTAATGTTCTGAGCTCGTGGTAGAATGGGCCCATGGTAATTCTGAAAAATGAGACCCTGTTTACATCCCCTCCCCCCCCCCTTCTCCTCTGGCCCACTTAAGATTCCTTCTTCGGCAATTTTCCCTGCCCTTCCTAGCTTCTGGACTCTCCTTATGACGACCCCCACGATATAAGAAAAATGGATCTGATTCGGAAGACGCTATGTGGCCTAAGCTGTCGCGCAAGTCACTAAATGCCAAATAATAACAATGTTTTATATTTATTTATATCCACAACAAAGGTATTGCCACTGTCTTGGCGAAAGTTAGTTTAACGTTGTAACTGTTACCGTCATTTGGTAGTCGCATTTTTAGTTAATATTTACGGCAATGTTCCCAAACACTGCCGCACTTATAATTATTCACATAGTTAATGTTGTCTATCACTCTCACTTGTTTAGGTGTCCAATTATACGAATTGAACATTGCTCCAACACTGTGGCTAGCAGTATTTTTGTTGAATTAATAGAATCGCTCTCCATCCAATGATGTATTTAGCTCCATAAAGAGCCAGTGAACATTTCCTCCTACACCGTTTACTTGTTGTGGATTGTCTTTAGTCATCGTGAGAGGATGGGGAAGTTCACGATTGTTAATGATGATTATTAAGACCCGTTTTATTTCATTCTTTAAAACAAGCACTAGTCGCGTCACTCACATCATGTCAGTACATAAACAGCCCACTGCAATTTTTCAATTTCTGCTAGCTTGCTCTGAAACCGAGAAATATTATTTCCTTTATTGACTGTATTGGCAGATCCTGGCGATACCATTATGACAACGTCTTGAGAATTTTGACCAATTAAGATAACTAGTAATCTGTATCATTACCTACTTCTGCAACTGGGGGACCACTGTCTGCCAAGTTTAATGTTGTCTCCACTATTAGAGTGCATGAAGCAGTTTTTGCATTGACAATGTTTATATTTTGAAACATTAACCGATTGGAAAACTTTTAAATAAGCCGGGCTTTATTCTGCCAATTCCCAGAAATGCGGCCGCTGACGTAAGCTTACGCATATGCAATGCATGAGCGAATCTTCAAAGACAATTTCGTGTGAGGTGGTCGAGGCCATGTACGCGATGGAGAAGGACCCCCCCCCCCCCCCCAACCCCCCCCCCAACTGTTATGTTGGTACTTTTGGCATATCTCATTTCGTGGGTGCAAGTAACCGTTGATTGATGCAATAGCCTGTTCAAAATGTTTCGTTCTACTAATCATACCATTATCATCAAATAGTGATGGTGATGGATAACAGACAAGAGTTGCTCTATTGCATTTGACCGTTTATCATCATGGGGGTCGTCATAAGGAGAGTCCAGCAGAAGAAGGGCAAATTGCAGAAGAAGGAATCTTAAGGGGGACAGAGAAGAAGGGGGGGGGGGGGAACAAGGTCTCCTTTTTCAGACTAACCATGGGCTACTTAGAATGGGCCATTCTACCACGAACCCAAAACATTTTTAATCCGTCCGTAAGTTTCAATTAACAGAAATTAAAACTTAAATTTTTTCGGTAATTAATTTTTTGTAGGTTGTTATCTTGACGGATTTTTCTGTTCATCTTGACATCGTCAATTTGAGTGTAAAAGAGTGTTGGTTTAAAATTTTGGTCAAATCCGTCGAACCGTTTGACCAGTGTGTGACGAACACAATTCGCGCATGGAGAGAATGAACCATTTGAATTGATTGATACATTCGCTACGCTCATCTAATTACTTACAATTTTTCCCCTGTTTATAAAAGTTCCCAATCATATCTTTCAATTAAGCTTCTTCATGTTATTTTATGTTATATGTAGCCTTTACAAAGCATGTTTGAAGACAAAACTGTAACCGTCGCCATTTTTCAAAATGGCGACTAAAGCACATTTGTGACTTTGGTCTAAGTGAAGCTTAATTACATTCTTTAGTCATCATGTAAAAACAAGTTTCTTTTAATGTGTTTTTACTGACCGATGGGCTAAGGTAAATGAGTTTTGCTCTGTCCGGGGCGATAGCGGCCACGACACATGCAGATATACAATAGCTCGTATCTCAAACATTTTTAAAGTTATGTAAATAAGACTTGGCACGTGTGTTTTAGACACAATAAGCTTTATGTTTTGTATGAACACAAGTTATGAATACGTTATTACTTTTAGCGCAAATCATCAAAATACAAATATCCACTTATGCGGTGGATCACTTAATTACTTCCTTCTATTGTAATATGATAAATAACTAAAATTCCATTCATTATTTTTATTGATCATAATATTATCTTTCATTTGACACCACTCACGTAGTTTTATGTTACATAGAGCACTCACAACAAGTGATTTTATGGAATACTGTAATCGCCGACATTTTCCAAAATGGCGGCTAACGCACAAGGCGGATTTTGGCGGACCCGAAGTATGTTATATAAAATAAAATTTGTAAGCGACCCTGAAAAAATCAGCTTTCTCCTAATTTTGTCCGGGTGAAAACCTAAAATTCCTCCTCTAGCAGGGGGCCTTCCCCTAAACATTTTTTAAAACCATAAGTTACTTTGTCATAAATTTAGACGTTACAGATTTTTTAAATTTAAGCCGAGAGTACCCGTGAGTAGGTCTACCAATGATGTCGGTGAGTATCTGTGAGTATCGGTATCAGTGAGTGTCGTGAGTACCAGAGATTGTCAGTGGGTATCGGTAATGTCGGTGAGTGTCAGTAATGTCGGTGGGTATCAGTAATGTCGGTGGGTATCAGTAATGTCGGTGAGTATCAGTATTGTCCGTGAGTATTGGTATCAGTGAGTATCCGTGAGTGTCGGTATCACTGAGTATCCGTGAGTGTCGGTGAGTGCCAGAGATTGTCAGTGAGTATCAGTAATGTCGGTGAGTATCGGTATCAGTGAGTGTCGGTGAGTGCCAGAGATTGTCAGTGAGTATCAGTAATGTCGGTGAGTATCGGTATCAGTGAGTATCCGTGAGTGTCGGTATCAGTGAGTATCAGTAATGTCGGTGAGTATCGGTATCAGTGAGTATCCGTGAGTGTCGGTATCAGTGAGTATCAGTAGTGTCCGTGAGTGTCGGTATCAGTGAGTATCAGTAATGTCGGTGAGTGTCGGTATCAGTGAGTATCCGTGTGTGTCGGTATCAGTGAGTATCAGTAGTGTCCGTGAGTGTCGGTATCAGTGAGTATCAGTAATGTCGGTGAGTGTCGGTATCAGTGAGTATCCGTGAGTGTCCGTATCAGTGAGTATCCGTGAGTGTCGGTATCAGTGAGTATCAGTGAGTGTCGGTATCAGTGAGTATCAGTAGTGCCTGTGAGTACCGACAAGTGTCAGCGTGGGACCCACCTGCCCGGCCACTGATGATCCTTGTCGGTGAGCGGAACGAACACGACGCCCATCAGTGAAGTCTGCTCCACCGAGCCGTCCGGCTTCCGGTCAACCTGGACCAGCTCCTGGTTTCCTCCCTCGGGACCCACCGGGATCACCATCCGACCCCCGGGCTTCAGCTGCGACACCAGCTACACACCAGACAAACAAGACGGCAGCGTTACGCAACGTGCAATAATTATGCAATACTACAGCCTAACTACTTGACTATGTAAACTACTAACTAATTAAGTCTATATAACTACAGTAGAGCCTCGCTGATTCGGACCGGCCTCAACTTCAATTAAACAAATAAAAATAAAATAAATGAATAAATGAGTAAATAAATAATCAAATAAATAAATAAATAAAAATAAAAAAATAAATAAATAAAATAAATGAATAGGCCCTAAATAAATAAATAAATAAATAAATAAATAAATAAATAAATAAATAAATAAATAAATAAATAAATAAATACATAAATAAATAAGTACATAAATAAATAAGTACATAAATAAATAAATAAATAAATAAATAAATAAATAAATAAATAAATAAATTAATAAATAAATAAGTACATAAATAAATAAGTACATAAATAAATAAGTACATAAATAAATGAAAAAATGAATATTAAAATTGGTTTTGTTCTTTCCCTGCGCGTTGCGATGACTTTTATTACCCCGCCGTTACAGCCGACCACAGCTGTAGACAGACTGCAGTCGCCCTCACTCCTCCGTGATGCGCACATGACTCGGGGGGAAATTTACATGTACATAGGAACCTTTTGGGACCTCAAAAACAGTTTGTTATAAAAGCATTTGTTATAAAGAAGTTTCACTGTATTGTGTTATAGGCCAAAAGGCTTCCGAAATACATAGGATGCTGTCAGCTTGCTCAGCCTACTTGAGAGGAGTGATGGTAAACGGAGATGCAATGTTCACACAAAAAAAAAAATAGATTAGGAATATTGTTTTGAAAATTAATATAGGCCTAGTCAGTGGAAACTAAAAACTAACAAGAAAAATATCCTTCTTGGATGATTTTAAAAGTTACGGTTCAAACCCCACGTAAAAATTGCGATGTGTGTCACTAAATGAAAACCTGATTGTTTATAACTCCATATTAAAACAAAACCTCTGTAATGCCAATAAATATCGTTGTGGATGTGAAAAAAATAATTTGACACCAATCCAGTCGAGCACACTTATAACGAACTTGAAGGGAGCTTATTTCTAATTTGTTAAAAACCAACTTTGTTAAAACAGAACCAATTTGCATGTATTTTTGTTTAAGAATCAAAATTACTTTGTTAAATCCAGAAATTTTCTTAAAAGAGAGTTCTTTAAAAGTGGGTCCGACTGTATTAACAAACATAAACGCCTAGTGTTAAGTTAATTAACAATCGACGGTAAGGGATATCGCTTGAGCTACCGTAGAGAATGCGACGTGTCAGTTAGGGTGACTCACAGCGTCTGGGATCCTGGGCGCGGCCGCTCCAACGTGTATTGCGTTGTAGGGTCCCTCCGCGGGGTAGCCCAGGCGCCCGTCCCCCACTGGAAACAGACGAGACAAGATAAAATAAAATAAATAAATACATTCACATTTAGAGTCTACCCACTCAGTAACTAAACTGATTTGCAGTGGGGGCCTTTAATTTAAAGTGACTAAACCAACCCTGTAGGCTTCGAACACCGTCGACGAGTGAGCGATAACCAATCAAAGATCGATATTTCAAATACGAAACACACGAATCAGTGATTGGACAGTGCGAACACCTGCGGACAAATGCCAGAATCAACAAGGCCGATTCAGAACAACTTTGAATTTATTGAGTGCCTCGTCGCTAGGACGGCTCCAAAGTCACCGTTTACTTATTCCTAGGCCAAGAGGTGATGGAATTGAATCCACATTAGAAGTTAAAAAACTTCTGCCTGAGGCGGGATTTGAAACCGGGACCTTCTGCATTGGAAGCAGGGATGCTAACCACTGGACCAACGAGCCACGATATCACCATCGTCGTTAGACTCGCGTGACAGGTGTTATAGCTCGGCCAGACGCTTCGTTATATATCCACATTTAAAGGAACTAGTGACGAGCAAAGATTAGACGTGTACGAATATTTGAAATTTTCCAAAGTATTCGCGAATAATTCACTATTCGTGTTTGATTCGAAACTTGAAGAGTAACCGGGCCTATTCGAATTTTTCAAAGTAGGCCTATTCGTTATATTTTAACGTTCTTTAAAAAAATATATATTATTGGCCTAGTGTTTGCTTACAGTGCTGGTACAATCAGTCAAAAAACCTTGAAAACCAGGCAATAATACCTAGATATTTTAATTGTGTGAGGTACTACTGCGTTATTTACTGCCGTCCTAGCAACGAAGCACTCAATAAATTCAAAGTTATTCTGAATCGGCCATGTTGATTCTGGCATCTGTCCGCGGGTGTTCGCACTGTCCAATCACTGATTCATGTTTCGTATTTGAAATATCGATCTCCGATTGGTCACTGATTGGTGTCTGGTTGGCTCACTCGTCGACGGTGTTCGGAGCCTACAGGGTTAGTTTAGTTAGTCGCTTTAAATTTAAGTCCCCAACAACTGAAAACCAGTGTTGTTACTGAGTGGGAAGATTCTAAATGTGAATTTACTTTTTATTTATTTATTGATCATTTTAATTTAAGACTTCTATATTGTTAAATGTATGTTGACTAGTTATTTGTATTATTAACACCCTGTTTAAATGTATTATTATATTATCTAACCGGAAAAAGCTTTAGAAAAATATGGCTATCTCACATTTTGCCGCCATTTTGTTTCAGAAAAATATTTTGCAGTAACTATGGTGTAACTTTGTAACTTTTCAAACGATTTTGCCTCAAAACTATACACCTTCAATCCACATCGAGGCTTGTGGATGGTCGAAATTTCAAGTTGATCGAACTTTCCGTTCGACCGCTATCGACGGACATAAAAAAAAAAAAAAAAAAAAAAAAAAAAACGAAGTGCCATATATGTATAATAGGCTACATATCAACGGAATAATAAAAATGAAATGAAATGAGGTACTGACCGACCAGCTTGACGCGGCCAGACTCCAGCAGCTCGGGCTTGTCCGCCGCCACGTTGGAGCGCGAGAGGTCGACCAGCTCCTGGATGTGATCGATGCCGACGGCGCTGCCCGTATCGCCGACCAGCAGCGCCATGCACACCGTCAGGTAGCCGCTGCCCGAACCTACGTCCAGCGCCTTCTCGCCCCAGGTGAGGTGGCCCGACAGCGTCTCAAGCGCGTACGCGTGCTGCGGGAATGAATACAAATATAATTATTTTTTTATCTATAGTTATTTTTTCAAAAGATTTTTTTTTTTAAATATAAACGATTTTTTATTAAATTAATAAAATAAATAAATTCACATTTAGAGTCTACCCACTCAGTAACTAAACTGATTTGCAGTGGGGGACTCTAATTTAAAGCGACTAAACCAACCCTGTAGGCTTCGAACACCATCGACGAGCGAGCGATAACCAATCAAAGATCGATATTTCAAATACAAACATATGAATCAGTGATTGGACAGTGCGAACACCTGCGGACAAATGCCAGAATCAACAAGGCCGATTCGGAACAACTTTGAATTTATTGAGTGCTTCGTTGCTAGGACGGCTCCAAAGTCACCGTTTACTTATTTCTTAGCCAAGAAGTAATGGAATTGAATTCAAATCAGAAGATAAAAAACTTCTGCCTGAAGCGGGATTTGAACCCGGGACCTTCTGCATTGGAAGCAGGGATGCTAACCAAGATGGCACGACAAAGTGAGGAAGGATGTGGAAATGCGAGGAGGGGACTGGAATGTAGTCGAGGGGGAAGAGTGGTGGCAGGATAGAAGAAGATGGAGAGGCTTATCTTCAATGCCGACCCAACGCAGAGTTGGACGTGGCAACAGATGATGATGATGATTTTTTATTTTTCCAAAAAATATAAAATCATGATTTTCTTTCAAAAATATAATGATATTTTTGTTAAACAATAAGAAGTGTTTCACAAAAGGGAGAAACGCTCTTCTATTTATTTACATTCTCTTATTATTCGATTATAGTACACTGTACAGTAAAACTTCTTTATAACGAACTCTTGGGGGCCAGATTATTATTTTGTTAAATAATGGACATTTCTTTATAAGGATGGTACCCTTACATGCATGAGGACCTTTTAAGACCTCAAAAACAGTTTGTTGTATAGATCGTTTTGTAATAAAGACGTTTGTTATAAAGAAGTTTCACTGTATTTACATTTTACTATCCCAGCCGACTGGCACAGCTATCAACCCAAAAACCATGTAAAAAATAAAAGCAAAACGTTGATATAAACTTTAAAGTTACATTTAAATTCTACTCTCCCATTTCTCAAAACATTTCTAACCACAAAAAAAAAAAAAAAAAAAAATCGAATTTAAATATTTAATCTAGACTATTTCTAATTTTAAAAAAATGTGTAAAACTGATTCAATTGTGCGTCGCTAACCATGTGGGGGGCGCTGATTGTCACTCCGTAGCCGATGCCCTGCGGTGCGTCCATGTAAGGATTGTGCTGCGAGTATTTCCCTCGGTCGACCTTCAACATGGCGTCCTCGACTCGCTGGCTGGATATGATGTTGTGCACTGAAACATACGTAGGTACCTGGTTGCGGACATGAGAATAACACTACATTCGGGGTTTCAACCAAGCCAAGGATGACAAATAGTGACCAAGAGTAAGAGATGAATAAATAAATAAATAAATAAATAAATAAATAAGCAAGTAAAAAAAATAAAAAATAAATTTATAAATAAATGAATGAATAAATAATAAATAAATAAATAAATAAATAAATAAATAAATAAATAAATAAATAAATAAATAAAAATAAATAAATTTAAATAAATAAATAAATAAATAAATTTAAATAAATAAATAAATAAATAAATAAATAAATAAATAAAAAATAAATAAATAAAAAATAAATAAGTAAGTAAGTAAGTAAGTAAGTAAGTAAGTAAGTAAGTAAGTAAGTAAGTAAGTAAATAAATAAATAAATAAATAAATAAATAAATAAATAAATGCCTGTAATACGTAATTACAAAAGAAAGAAAATAATGATAATACAAATATTTTTTCAAGAAGCAGCTGACGGCAACAATAACAAGCCGAGACACATTTCCAACAACGATTACGCTTCCGTCAATCATAAACTAGACTCAAGGGTAAGTTAATTACAGGTGAGATATTTAACTTACTTTTCAGATTCTTAATCAGTTCCGCATTGCTCCGGCCGTGCGATCTCCACGCCATGCTGGAGAATCGGCTCAAGTTCAGGTGAAATATACTACTTATGGTTATGACGACCAACAGTCGGCTCATAAAGTGGTCACGCTGACGCAACGGAATCTGGGGAAAGAGAAACTTGCGTTGTACGCACGCACACACCTTCCAAAGCCACCGTGACTGTAGGCCTAACTGATTCTTGTTTTTACTTCCTTCTTCAAGACCAAATATACAGTTTTGATGTAAAGTATTCATTTTAATAATGTGTCACTATTGTTATTCATTGCAAAGACCAATAAATGTTCTTAGAAGTAGGCCTATTCTCTTGAAGGAAGTATAAACAAGAATCAGTTAGTCGCATATTACCCCACCTTTTTCCGTAGGACTACAGAGTACAGATTGTTTTCACCAAGAATCATATGCTGCATATTTGGTGAACCTGCTAATTTGACACAAAGATGGTACAGCTACAGTGTCAATGGGGAGTCAGGCGTACAACCAACGACTACACTGCAGCGGTGTGAGCGTTCTGGCGACTGAGCTTTGCCTGCTAGAATTCACCGAAAATCCGTCTAGAAGGCAGTGCACTAATTATTATTGGAAAAATATAGGCTACATAGATTCCAAAGAAGTCAAATAATTTTTCAATGACTTGGAAATTATTATTGTTGAAAGTTGTGTGTGTCCAATATTCAGTGACTGTTGGCCGGATCGCTCGCAACTAGGGATGACATCGGGTACCCGGGTAGCCCGGGTACCCGGCTACAAAGTATTACCCGGAGCCGTTTTTCGGGTCCGGGTAATTTTTTCGTCCGTTTCTAGGCTATATTTACGCGCCAGTATTGCTGCGATTGATTTCGATGGAGCCAGCAGGTACGGCGAGCACCGAGCCATCCCCCACTATCCATAACAAGTGCCTCGACAGGGAACAGAACAGACGCGAACAGACTTGCATTCGTTACTGTTTGTTCATTGTTTAACATTTTGGTGAACATTCTGGCTAACACTTGTTCTATTACCATCTATTTTACTTGAAATAGCATGTTTTAATACGTGCTTCAGTTGTGTATTGCGAAATGTTTTTTTTTACTCGACGTGATTACTGCAGGCGTATTCCAAGGGGCTATTCTTGCAGGCGGCATGCACGTCATTCGTCCCTCTTCTTCCACCCCGCGCACATCACAAGGCCTAGCGACGACCTTCAAATCAAGCCTACACATCGAAAAATACGTTTTCAGGATCCGGGTACCCGGGTTATATGAGAGCTGGAACCGGTTCCGAATTTTATTACCCGATGTCATCCCTACTCGCAACCCTCTCTGTGCACTTGTTACGCCTCCCCATAGTCTTGCCTACATTTAACAGGCCGTGTACTGAGCTAGCGTACTTGATTCTGATTGATTACGATAGCCTCGGGCAACAGGTGCGTATCGTAAAAGCGACAGGGCCGACCGGTGACCATGGGAACAATGCAAGTAACAATTGCCTGGGCAGCCCGGTCGCTTTACGGAAATTAAAACTTGACAAACTTGCCTTTAAGAATAGAAGTGTCCCCCTTATTGGGATTCGGGCTAATGGTCGATGCACAATAGCCCGGGAAGGAGCTTCCCGTTAACGTTAACGGGCAATGTTAAATTATCGCAAACTTTCGAGTTACCGTTACCGGAGCTCCTTCCCGGACGATTGTGCACCGACCATAATACTGTGCATCAGCCTTTAATGTCCAGTCAAGTGAACCTCTTCCCCGGTTACTGTAGACTAGGCTAGGCCTAGGCCTAGGCCTAACCTTTTTACATTAACAAACACGGCTAGGCCTAGGCCTAGGCCTAGCTTGACTGATAGGCCTACATTAAAAGTCAGTCTAGGTAAATCTAGCAGTAACAGCTATGGAAACATGAATGAAGTTATGGTTTCTATACAATTACTAAAAATGTCTGTGTTGAAGGCCTAGGCCTAGACCCTAGCCTAGGCTAGGTTTCCCGAAACATTGGTTTGGAAGACATAAAACGTACAAAACAAAGGCCTAGGTACCAGCTTACCAAGACAGCGTATAACCTGAAGCTCGAATAAATCAAAATCAAAATGCCAGCTGGACCTCCCTCGAACCACTAGGGTCTAGTAGAACCCTAGATCATTCTAGATTTTGTGACAGACAACACAAATACCCGGCGGCGACTTGTGCGAAATGAGAAATGGTCCACCTGCTGCCCTCGAAGTACCACTACAAACAAACAAAATTCGATCCATCGAAATCAACCAATAGATTAGCACACCGGTAGCCATCTTTAATAATTGTCGGCAGCCATGACAGTATACACTTTTTTATTGGTTCTGTAACTGAAATGTCCTTATCGTCAGATAATAGAATACCATTAAAAAGAGAGCTACATTAAAAACAAAATGTTTTATTTTCATTTTGAAGACACGAAAAAACCGCTGACATACTCAAAAGCGTAGGCTGGGCCTAGCGCTGCCACGCCCACTTATCGCGTATCTCTAGTCTTTATTCTAGGTCGTTGGACAAAAGAATAATCAGCTGATTCATGTGACAGCACACGTATGATTGATTCTTTAATATTAGAAGATCTGCAAATTCTAGCATTTATATTGAAATTCAGATTCAAAAAGGATTCTTCTACAATTCGCAGATATTCGTGGCAAATCATAGCAGAAACATAACAGTTCTGCCAACCTTTGCGGCGAACCGGAAATCCGAAACCTGAAGAGTTTTAGGTTATAAAGCAAGATGACTTTGTATCATTTTGGAAACTGTTTGGCGTTAGTTTATGTGCCGTATTATTTAACGTATAAATATTCAGGACTGTAAGTATTGTTTTTTTATTATTCTTTGATTCGCCTTCGGTCTCCATCTGTAGAGAGAAAGACTCCAAAAAGCTGGACCTTCCTTAAGCCTAGGCCTAGGCCTAGTATTTCACACCTTAATTAAATTACTCTTCTTTAGGTCTGAGTATGGTGCCTTTTGGAAATGTATACAAGCTGGAGGTATTTACATATTCACCCAGCTATGTAAGATGTTAGTGTTGGCCACGTTCTTCCCTGCAAGTGATGTAGCTGGCTTACAAGGTTACGACTTTGTTGGGGTAAGTGTATCAGAACGGTAGGTATCAAGGCCCTAAGTCATGGTGTTCTACAAACCCAATGCCTTAAGCTGGGTGCACTATACGCCCGGGAAGGAGCTCCAAGAACGAGAGCGGGAAAGTTGGGGATGATTCAAGATTGTCTCGGAACAAAAGCGATAACGGAAAGCTTCTTCCCGGGCTATTGTGCATCTAGCGTAACTACCTATTGAAAGTTGACGTTGTGGGCGCTGTGGTGGTAACAAGTGAGGAACGCTAGGCTATTGGATAAAAAGGACGTTTTAAGATCACGTAACTACTCGCAACGTGTAAAACATCTCCACGTTTTGTTCATGCCAAGATAAGGGCAGTCTCTAAATGTGGAGAGTTGTTGTTGTTGTTTGTTGTTTCCTCCTCCTCCTCCTCACAGTTGGCTGGGCGCCGGTGGTGAGGGTCTCTCTACTTCCTTCCTTCCTCCTGTCCCATCCTTAGCATATTCCCTTCTTCCCCCAACACCCTCTTGCTGTTTCTTCCCATTCTTCTCAGTTTCCCTTGATCTCATCCCTTCCATTTCTCCTCTTGCACCCATCCCTCTTCCTTCTCCATGGCTTTCCACCTGGATTTGGGTTTAGGCCTCAGCCTGTTGGCAAAAGCCTTCACCTTTCCTAGCCCCACAACTTCCCCTTCCAGCTGATTCCACTCAATGGTCGCCCTTCCCAGGAAGGAGAACTTACCTATATCTGTCCTCCATGTCCTTAGAGAGGCTTCATTGTCAAGTATTACTTCTAGTGCTTCTGGCCTAGTGGTTGGACCCTCACCTTTTCCCAGTCAACACCGTCAATCACTCTCATTTTACCTGATCTAGCGCTAACATTTTCTTCCCCATATCCAACCATATATATATTACAACCAATGTCCAACCCACCTTTGCTGTAAAATTTATAACAAACTTCCCCAGTCAGTATAAAACTCTAATCTCTTCCTCTTTTTCAATACAAACTAAAAACTTTCCTCTTAATTAAACCACTCTACACTTTTCTTCACAATTAACAACTTAAATCCCCATTCTCTGACCCATCCTTACTAATACTGTTATTTCTGAATTTTGGCCTATGTGTAATTTGTAGTTTTGTATGTATAGTAGGACCTATCTATATTTTTAGTTTGTGTCAATATTTGTATTTTGTAGGCTATAAGTCGCATGGTGAAATAAAATAAAATCTTATTCAGCGTGGTGGTGCAGTAGCACACGACTCAATTGAGGAATTGAGGTTGTTGTGACATCACAAGGCGGACAAACAATGTGTTGCTAGGGAACTCCATTGTTGTATCTTTCTTTGATTGGTGTATATTCAGTTTTTTTCCGAAACAAAACGGGACCATGTGGCTATTTTTGGAATCAAGACTTGTGCTATAGCTTCCTATTGGCGTAACCAAAGCTTTTCACGTGGCATTGCGCATTGACCTTAAACCCTAAAGCCAAATTTAAAGAGTTATTAGTTAGGTTAGGCCTAGTTATTAGTTAGCGGTCGGTTCGGCATCCACAATTCTAGAATCACCACTTTTAAATGTCTTCTTCTTCTTCTTTTCTTATACCCACGATTGACATCTCATGTCATCATGTATTTTCTGGTCAGCCAGTAGAGATAGGACTCCTGTTCCCTCCGATCCACGCCATCCGGCATTTTGTCCCTTTCATCCTTTACATATGTACACTCAAAGAGATGCCTCCTGTCTTAAAAATTTGTCTTCCGAGAGACCTCCTGCGTAAATGTAAATTTATTAAAGCCTGTCCGCTCATAGTAGAAACGAAATGTTTTGAGCTAATGACCAATGTTTGTCTAATAGACCGTGAAATAGGGTTTAAAGGGCCAACAGGTAGCGTGCTGTTGTCATTTCCTTGCAATTCTTATTCTTTCAAAGGGTGACATTCTTTCGACTTTCGTTATTATAAAATTGGCAACCGTGTTTTTCTAGTAAATCTTGGTTTACAAGCCGATTATAATGCTTCAATACACAAACATGGCCCATTAGCTCTAAATGTTTCGTTTCTACTATGAGCAGACAGGCTATTTAAAACCTAAAGTGTATTCCACCGAATGAATTCACTGCCGTTTTTGCACGCAACTGCTATGCGCGCCAAGGGTCTTCCCCCACCACCCGGCCGCGCGCTCAGAGTGAGAGACTGCTCGTAAATTATACCTGTCCGGTCCTGTTGTAAATGTCCTCTATTCATACTGTAGTCACACATACAAAATCCACAGATTCATTATTTCGTAAGTTTTAACACGTTATTTGGATTCTTGAATAAAAACCAATACGTTTCCATGTTTGAATCGTCCTAATAGGCCAACAGCTTCATAAAGAAGAAACAGTCACTACTTTGCCGTATACTCTCAGTCACTATACAAATGCATTACTTAGGAGTTATTATAAATTATTGTAAATTATAAATACAAATTTATTTTTATTTTATTTATTTTGTTTTATTATTTAAAATAGGAAATGCTGCTATATGTGAACTTATGTTGGTCATTATGTATGTTGTAGGCCTATGTTCTGTTAACTTATGTTTTTATCACTCATTTGTTCATTTGTTTATAATTATCTTCAGTGCTTAATTAAACCTTTTTTGTATTATTCGTGATTTGTGGGTTCTGTACAGTGGCGATTTTAGGCCTAGGCGCAATAGGCGCGCGCCTAGGGCCCCTCGCCCCAGGGGGCCCCCCAAACAAATGAAATAACGCAAGAAAACTGGTAGGGAAATGATCATTTCTGATTACATGACAGATTACTTATCTCAGTTAGTTGTTAGTTGAAAACGCTCGTTTTCAACACTGTGAAGAGTTTAGAGCTATTTAAGAAAGTCTTTGGGGCAAGAGCGACTTGAGAATCTTGCAAAACTGTGCTGTCTGTGCAATAAGTGTCAGAGACTCAACTTGAAACCCTGTAGCTTTAATATTCAAATTGACAGCTTTTTGCCAATCAATGCAAAGTGTATGAAGAAGAAGAAGTGATTTTGAGGTAACAATAACTTCAAAGTTGTTCTAAATCGGCCTTGTTGATTCTAACATTTGTCCGCAGGTGTTCGCACTGTCCAATCGCTGATTCATATGTTTCGTATTTGAAATATCGATCTTTGATTGGTTATCGCTCATTCGTCGATGGTGTTCGGAGCCTACAGGGTTGGTTTAGTCGCTTTAAATTAAAGTCCCCCACTGCAAATCAGTTTCGTTACTGAATGGGTGGACTCTAAATGTCAATTATTAAAAAAAAAATTAAATTTATAGAATTGAACTTCAATAGCAGGGGCCCCATATTTCTCAGCGCCTAGGGCCCCAAATAATCTGAACGCGCCTCTGGTTCTGTACCTGTTGAGTGTTGATGTTTGCAATAAACAAATAGGCCTAAATAAATAACTAAACTTGGTATACATAACAATTCACATATCATGCACGAAGGCATTCGCACACTAAAATAGAAACTTGTATTCACTTTATGGTCCATATAGTGTGAATACAAGTGTTCATAGTCGACTCCTACCCCATTGGAAATCTGTATAAACTGTTGCTAATTATTTTATACGTGATATTTTCCATACAAAAAAACTCTAGCAAACAGTGTTGAGTTCTAATGCAATTAATTATCGACTCTGAATTCGTACGGATCTCAGTCTTATGCACTCTACTGATACACACCCACGCACGAGTAGATTATTATAATTTAGTTGTACAATAAACATTTAATCCGTCGTCTCACGTCGAAGACACGAAACCGTCGACTAATCTTTCCAACAAAAGGCGATTATTTAACAAAAGAGCATTGAAGATGTTGTTTCCCTGCCAGATGTCATTTTTCGATGTCACCAAGTCAATGGTGCATACGTTCGAATCTAGCACAACTAATGTTTTTTTCAAATTGTCTGTCATCCCCATTTATTATAGCAGCAATAGAGACGTAAAGCAACAAGAAACGTGATTTTAATTTTAATTCGTTGTGTATTTGAATGTGTAGGTCATGAAAAAGAATGATCATCATAATTTACGTATTATAACTTGGATCATCTTCCATCTATAGGCCTATTATGCCTATTATTATGCCCATTATGCCTATTATTATGCCTATTATGCCACTTTCCACATCCAATTAACGTATGCGTTGAGATTAATCGGTTACGTCATCTGAAGAAGATATTCATACCGTATTGAAGTGTCAGTATTATCTCCTTGTGATGTAGTCGGTCTATTGGGACGTTTCAAACATAAAAACGTGTTGGTTTTTATTCAAGAATCCAAATAATTGGTTAAAAGTTGAGAAATTTTGAATCTGTAGATTTTGTATGTGTTACTGAAGCAATTAACTGTATCAATAGAGACTGAATAGAGGGCATCTTGACAGGAATAATTTACGGTCAGTCCCTCATTGGGTTTGAAATACCCTCGAACTCGCGGCGCGGCCGAGTAGTGGGGGAAGACCCTTGGCGGGGTAGGAGGGGAAATGCGGCTACGTCAGTGAATTCTTTCAGTGGAATACACTTTATTTGTAAATAAAACTGGTTTATAAACTTGATTTAAAAATTAGGGATGGGACAATTAAACGTTTAAACGTGGGAGTGGCTTTAAACGTTTGTACTTTTCACGCCTCGTTTAAACGTAGGTACTGCAGTACTAGTCTACTATTATAGTTTTTTCTAGCTACAAATTGTAATTTTACCCTAAGTTTCGGAACTTTTTGGTAATTTACTGCAAAGGTCATTTTATTCATCTCGTGGCAGGGGATAGAGCGAATAAAACGTTTAAATGTTTAAACGCGAGTTTTAAAAACAGTTAAATGTTTAGGCTATTAAACGTATTTGCCCATCCTTATTATCTTCTTCTTCTCAAATGCCCACATTTGGCTATTATGCCATCATGCTGGATCTGGTCAACCAGTAGAGACACGCTTCTTTCTCCACCCTCTTCATGTCGCTCGGCATTGCGCCACGTTCCCCTGCCAGTTTTGGACATACGAACAGGTGGCTCCTATCCTGCTCCCCATTTCCACACAGCTTGCAGGTACTCGTCTCAAACACCCCTATTCGGTGGAGATGCTTCCCTAGAAGATCGTGCTGCGTTTTTAGCCTGAACTTGGCCGTTTCAATTTGCCGTGGAAGATGGTTGGTGGGCCTTTTTTAACTCTGAATGGTATATTCCTGCCATGGCTTGTTCCTACCTTTCTCTACCCAGTCCTGCCTGATCTTCTTAGTGGCTGCAGCATTTACATGTAGTGATGTAAAATTTCATGAAATATTTGAGCTTGAAATATTTCATGAAATATTTCATGAAACATTTGAAATATTTCAAAAAAATTTGAAATATTTGAAAATTTAGTTTCTTGTCACGGTTAGGCCTCAGATGTTCTTATATTGCACTATAGTTATTTCCAACCATAGCTAATGTGTATGCAGTATGCTTAGGCCCTCCCTAGAAATAGTATGGCTTAAAGACTACACACCACTACCATTGAAGATCAAGTCTAACCTCAAAACATAGAAAAGCAGTCTAACCTCAAAACACACATAGAAACATGCTTGCTGACAGCAGTGTTGTTCTGGTAAACCACCGCCTACTAAACAATTCTCAGATAGCCCGCAGGTTGGTAGTTGACTCACTTACTTACTTCAACTTGACTTACTTCAAAATAGTGAACATTATTAGAGTATTATTGGCCTATTGGTATTTGGTAATACCATGGACTTATAATCTATTATAAGTCCATGGTAATACAATAATATAATATTAATTTCCAATCTCTGCTCAAGCTCAAATTAAAGTAAAGCCAAATAAACATAAAAGGTTTTTAAAGAAAAGTTGCTCAAAACTGTCTAGCCCTAGGCCCTGGTCCTCTCTCTACCCAAATAATTTGAGTTAATTCAGCCAATTAATCACCACTATTAATTCATAATTCATAATATGCACATTGCTTAATCCTAATACCAAGCTGAAGAACCCTACAAATCAAATACAATATTTTTAGGCTAGGCTAGGCCTATGATACTTGCATGACGTTGACATCACTCTGAACAACCATAGGCACAATCTTAGGGGTTGAGACTGCATGTAAATGGAAGGGTTATAGGCTAAGGGATAGGCCTATAAGATACCTAGAACCTTAGGTGAGGTTTTAAGACATTATAAAATACAGGCCAAGCGTTATATCAAATCTTTCAAAAATATTGAAATATTTCAAGAGACACTGAAATATTTCAATTTGAAATATTTCAATTGAAATATTTCATTGAAATATTTCAACGTTTACATCACTATTTACATGTGCTTTCATAGACTCGAGTTTATAAACTTGATTTAAAAATTAGGGATGGGACAATTAAACGTTTAAACGTGGGAGTGGCTTTAAACGTTTGTACCTACTTTTCACGCCTCGTTTAAACGTGTGTACAGAAGTGTGTGTATATAAGATAAGAAACAAATATTTTACAACGGAGCGTACTGCAGTACTAGTCTACTATTATAGATTTTTCTAGCTACAAATTGTAATTTTACCAGGTATGTTTCGGAACTTTTCGGTAATTTACTGCAAAGGTAATTTTATTCATCTCGTGGCAGGGGATAGAGCGAATAAAACGTTTAAATGTCTAAACGCGAGTTTTAAAAACGGTTAAATGTTTAGGCTATTAAACGTATTTGCCCATCCTTATTATCTTCTTCTTCTCAAATGCCCACATTTGGCTATTATGCCATCATGCTGGATCTGGTCAACCAGTAGAGACACGCTTCTTTCTCCACCCTCTTCATGCCGCTCGGCATTGCGCCACGTTCGCCTGCCAGTTTTGGACATACAAACAGGTAGCTCCTATCCTGCTCCCCATTTCCACACAGCTTGCAGGTACTCGTCTCAAACACCCCTATTCGGTGGAGATGCTTCCCTAGAAGATCGTGCTGCGTTTTTAGCCTGAACTGGGCCGTATCAATTTGCCGTGGAAGATGGTTGGTGGGCCTTTTTGAATTCCTGCCATGGCTTGTTTCTGCCTTTCTCTACCCAGTCCTGCCTGATCTTCTTAGTGGCTGCAGCATTTACATGTGCTTTCATAGACTCGGTTATTATAAACTTGATTTAAAAATGTCTGTTTGCGGTCGCAGGAGTTCCTGAAGGCTACTGTGGACCTGGCTGACCTGGGCGGGATGTATCTGGTGCTGACAGGGATACCGGGCAAGGGCCACGCTAAGCTGCTGACGGCCGGCGTGGGCTGGGCGGGGGCAGAGATCGCCCTCACGCGCTTCCTACCCCTGTGGGTGGGGGCGCGCGGGGCAGAGTTCGACTGGACCCACGTGCAACGCTCGCTCGACTCCAACATCTGCCTCGCGCATCACATCGCCACGGCGACGCTCGTCTGGCTGTGGTCGAGGCACGACCTCAACCGCTCGCTGACGCCCGTCGTCGCCGGGACGCTCATGCTCGGGTGAGTACCTACGCTCGTGCTTGGGTGAGAACCTACGCTCATGCTCGGGTGAGTACCTACGCTCATGCTCTGCCTACACTCATGCTCGGGTGAGTACCTACGCTCATGCTCTGCCTACGCTCATGCTCGGGTGAGTACCTACGCTCATGCTCTGCCTACGCTCATGCTCGGGTGAGTACCTACGCTCATGCAAGCCTACACTCATGCTCGGGTGAGTACCTACGCTCATGCTTGGGTGAGTACCTACGCTCATGCTCGGGTGAGTACCTACGCTTATGCTCGGGTGAGTACCTAGGCTTGTGCTCGGGTGAGTACCTACGCTCATGCTCGGGTGAGTACCTACGCACGTGCTCGGGTGAGTACCTACTACCTATGCTTATGCTCGGGTGAGTACCTACGCTCATGCTCAGGTGAGTACCTACGCTTATGCTCGGGTGAGTACCTACGCTCGTGCTCGGGTGAGTACCTACGCTTGTACATGGGTGAGTACCTACGCTCATGCTCAGGTGAGTACCTACGCTTATGCTCGGGTGAGTACCTACGCTTATGCTCGGGTGAGTACCTAGGCTTGTGCTCGGGTGAGTACCTACGCTCATGCTCGGGTGAGTACCTACGCACGTGCTCGGGTGAGTACCTACTACCTATGCTTATGCTCGGGTGAGTACCTACGCTCATGCTCAGGTGAGTACCTACCTACGCTTATGCTCGGGTGAGTACCTACGCTCGTGCTCGGGTGAGTACCTACGCTTGTACATGGGTGAGTACCTACGCTCATGCTCGGGTGAGTACCTACGCTCATGCTCGGGTGAGTACCTACGCTTATGCTCGGGTGAGTACCTAGGCTTGTGCTCGGGTGAGTACCTACGCTCATGCTCGGGTGAGTACCTACGCACGTGCTCGGGTGAGTACCTACTACCTATGCTTATGCTCGGGTGAGTACCTACGCTCATGCTCGGGTGAGTACCTACGCTCATGCTCGGGTGAGTACCTACGCTCATGCTCGGGTGAGTACAGCGCGTGGGACTATCGCTAGGTGTAGGGTTGTGCGAAGCTTTGAGATTATCGACTTCTTTATTATTGGAGTTCGATTTGTCACTCGAATCCAAATTCTTAATATTTCTAAGTATTTAACGAATTCGAATCCGGCGCCAGACAAGGCGACGAACGAGAAACTCCCACTGGTGTTGTCCGTCAATGCGCAATCGGAACTCCCGATTTTATTGCTCAAGGTCGAGTAGGCTTACCGAACTGTCACGTGACTAACGTGCTTGCTGTCTATGTCACAAAAACTCGTCCGTTTTGTTCATATATAAATCTTTTATTATAATTAGATTGGCTTGGTGGGCTAACAAATAATTAGATTCGAAATCTTCTTCTTCTTTTCCTATGCCTGCATTTTTAGCTTACTGGGTCATCATGCATTTTCTGGTTTTCCAGTAGAGACAGGCTTCCTTTTCCTCATAGCTCATGTCAGGTGGAAGGGCATCTACTTCGTCTTTAAGACTTGGACATCTCATCAGATGCTCTCTGTTCTGTTCCTCCCTCCCACATAGACTGCACATACTGATGTAGGTGCTTTCCAAGCAGATCATGTCCTGTTTGAAGTCTAAACTGTGCAGTAGCTGTTCGTCTATTTCCATTCCATACTTCTCGATATTTCCAGTAGTTATTTTTTGCCATGCTTTACCTTTCCCTTTATCAATCCACTCTCTTTGCACTCTCCTCTTGGTTGCTGCACTAAAGCGCTCGTTACACGGGGAAGTGAAAAGAGTGAAAAGCAAAAAGTGGAAAGTAAAAAGACTTTCCGAAGTTGTCACACGGGACACTTCTCGAGGAAAAGAAACAGTGTGCGTGTGGCGCCATCTCTCGACCTACGTGCAACACTATCGGGCGCTGTGCGGCAAGAGTGGTAACTAACTAGGTATGGCGATTGATTTCTCCCGTCTTGTACGTACGTGTAACACCACCGCCTTGTTTACACACATCTCTGGGAAAGTTAACAGGACGTCCTAAATGACTGTCGACTTATTCCCGAAGTTGTAGACCATGGCAACACTACCAGCCAATCACGACCAACTGTTCAAGGTTATTTCGCTTTTCGCTTTTCAGTTGTTGAACCGAGCTCGACTAGTGCGGAAAGTTTTTACTTTTTGCTTATCGACTTTCCCGTGTGACAGCGACCGGAAAGTCCCATAAGGAACATGCTATCTCTACTTCAGAAAAGTTACTTTTTCTTTTCACTTTTTCGTTTCACTTCCCCGTGTAACGAGCGCTTAAGATGTGCCTTTAGGCCTACTGATGAATGTGACAGCTTTTTGATTACTTGGATTTATTAGGGGAGTGAGGTTCAGTCGCGTCCGTAAAAGAAATCTACTATTCACGTGCTCCCTGGGTAACGCTAAACGACTGAACGCAAGAATGCCACCGCTAGCAGCTGGTAGAGATAGGAATCGAAAATCCACAAGCTGTCCTTCTCAGGGCAATGTTAAATTTCTGTATTGGAACGCAGGTGGAATCACCAAAGACAAATACTTGGAACTCCAAAAAACAATCGTTGACTTGGACGTAGACGCATTCGCAATAGTCGAAGCAGGAACTTTTACCGATCGTGACACAGGAAGAACACAGGAGGCAAGAATGAATGGATTTAACATCCACAGCCTGCCCAGAGAAAGGCAAATTTCATCAGGCATTCTAGTTGGTGTTAAAGAGGGGCTCACCTGTAGATTCAAAATACTACATAAAATGGAAAAGGAAGATAAGATTGAAATAGTACAGGTTGAAGTATGGAAGGCTAACACCAAGACCAAATACGTAGTACTTTATAACCCCCCACTCAACGAAACTAAAGCTTTAGACCTAGTCGATGTGGACAGTTGTACAGTAGTACTGGGAGATTTCAATGCACCAAATAAGTTATGGAATTATAGGGAAACCTCAAGAGTCGGATCAATTATTGAAGAATATGTAGATAGCAACCCATTGCTATTGATAAATCCCGAAGAGGACCCATATACCTTCCTGTCATATCGAGGACATGTCTCAAGACCTGACCTGGTTTTCAGCCACTCAAACTTATTTGGTGATATCAAGCAAACTAATTTGGGATCCCCAACTGGAGCTGGTCACAAAATGATTTTAATAAAAAGGGACAGGTGTGTAACCTATAAAGAAGAGTCAAGATGCACATGGAATTTTAAAAAAGCTAACTGGCAAGGTTTTAGAAGAGACACTGAGAACGCATTTACAGTTAGGGAGCAAAACAGTAATGTTGACATAGAAAATAGAGAAATCACAGACATAATACAAACAGCAGCAGAGAAAAACATCCCGAGAGGTAAAAGAAAGAAATACAAACCATTTTGGAATGAGGAATTGCAACTGCTCAGGCAGGAGAGGGATGCTGCAAGGAAAAAGGCAGAAAAATCCAAGAACCAGGACGATATGATAGAGTTGAGAAAATGTGGAGCAAAACTCCGAAAGAAGATCATAGAGAGCAAAAGAAGTGCCTGGGGGGACTTTGTAGAAACAATTGACTATAGAAAAGATGGAAAAAAGGCCCACGACTTCTTTTCAAAAATGAACAACCAGGATAAGAAAGAAGCTAAAAATGAGCCCATTAACTACAAGGGAAAAGAGATAACTGATGACCAGGAGAAAGCTGAAGCCTTTTGCAAATTTCAATGCAATCAGGCCAAGCCCAAAAAAAGAAGGCACACAAAGACTCAGAAGAAGAAGTACAAGGAAGATCACAAAGACCCATATAATGCCCCGTTTAACATAAGTGAACTTAAGGAGGCACTGAGTAAGTTAGATAATACAAAATCACCAGGAGTTGACCTTTTGTACCCAGAGTTCCTTAAAAATCTGGGAACAGTGGGCAAAGATAACTTATTACAACTTTTTAATGCAGTCTGGGAAACAAACATACCAGACATATGGAGAAAGGCAGAGGTTATACCTCTACTTAAGAAAGGAAAAGATGGAACAAAGATAGAGAATTACAGACCCATCTCTCTAACATCAATGATGGCAAAATTAATGGAAAGAATGGTTAACCACCGGCTAACAATATACCTGGAATCAAACAATATCATAACTAAAGACCAAGCAGGATTCAGGAAGAACAGATCAACTCTGGATCAAGTAGCATACCTACAACAGGAAGTAAAAGAAGGTTTTAACAAGAAATTATCCACACTAGTAGTATACATCGACTTCAAAGCAGCATTTGATCTAGTAGACCGGGAAATTCTTATCAAAAAACTGAATGATGTAAAAACACCCGATAATCTATACAAATGGTCAAGAAATTTCTAAAGCCAAAGGTATATACGAGTGAGATATAATAATAAAAGATCAAGATTCAGAAAAATCAAGACTGGTACCAAGACTGTACCGCAGGGAGCTGTTACAAGTCCAACCTTCTTTCTTGTATTCATCAATGACCTAGCCAAATTTATCAGAGATAAAAGCAGGGTCGAAATAAAGATGTTTGCAGATGACGTAGTGCTTTGGTACAGTGGGAGAGACATGGACGAGATGGAGTCAGAAATGAATAAGGCATTAGAAGCACTAGAATGCTGGACTAAAGAAAATGGAATGGAAATAAATGAGGTAAAAACGGTATATGATTATCATACAACAGGACGAATAATACCAGAGTTTAAGTTAAAATATAAGGATGCGTTGCTAAAGAAGAATGACGAACCCGTATATCTAGGGGTGACAATGGACCAAAAAATGTCTATGTCTACTCACATAGAAAAGATATCCAGTAATGGAAATAAAAGACTAAATCTAATGAAAAGAGTAGCTGGAGTAACATGGGGAGCAAACGAGGACACCTTGGCAACCACCTATAAAATGTATGTAAGACCGGTTCTGGAGTATGGAAATGGTTTGATGATAAATGCACCTAAGTCATCCCTGGATAAGGTAACGAGAGTACAGAACAAAGCACTAAGGCTTATAACTGGTGGAGTTAAAACAACGCCAGTAGTAGCAATGCAAGTACTAAGCAAAGTGCCACCTCTGGAAGCTAGACGGGAAGTGGCTGCTGGTTGCCTGTATGAAAAGCTAGTAAGATTGGATGAACCATACTGGAATAGGGAGCCACACGAGAATCTAAAAACTCAAAGAACATTTATTACAGAATCAAAAAATATACTAAGAAGATTGGTAGATGAAAATGTTCTAGAACACAGGGCAGACATTATAAAGCCCAATATACATCTATCAGCTCTCGACATCTTGCACAGGTTGAGCATAGAGGGTATAAAGGGTAAAAAGGACAAGCACCACGGACAAGAACTAAAAATGGCAACGTACTCATATCTGCTTACAGAGTATCCAGAGAATGTGTGGTTGCACGTTTACACAGATGGATCGGCCACACCACGACAGGGCAATGCAGGGGCTGGAATATACAGCAGGGAGTTCGAAGACTCAGTCCCTGCTGGAAGGAATGGAAGTAATTTTGATGGGGAAGTGAAGGCAATAGATAGAGCTCTGGAAAAAATGGAAATGTACCAGCACAGGAAAGTGGTTATTCTAATAGACTCTAAGGCAGCTATAGAGGCTATAGTAAACAAAGTGGAAGCAGACTATGAAGTTAAAATGTGTAAACTTAAGATTCTTAAGTTGATGCAGACTGGAAACACAATAGTCTTGCAATGGGTGCCTGCCCACTGTGGCATCAATGGCAATGAAAAGGCCGACTTCCTGGCAAAGATGGGCAGTAAGAAGAACCAAACAGTAAGACCCATATCGTACAGAGCAATAAAATCGCACCTCAAATTAGCCCACAATAGGGAAGTGAAAGACAGATGGAAAGAGGAGTCAAAGGATAAAAGCTGGGAGGCTTACGCTACCAAAAAAAGAAATATAAAATACACAAGAAAGACGACAACAGCAATGTTTCGCCTAGAGACGGGGCATGACTTGCTGGCAAAACATCTCCACAGGTTTGGAATTATGGAGTCAGACATGTGCAGATTGTGTGGGGATGGAGTGCAGGATAGACGACACCTACACATATGCACTAAACTTAAAGAAGTGATTGACGAGATGCCGAAGGGCATGGATAGATTTGAAAAGGAGGCGTTTCTCTACTGGGCTGCTAGACGCATGATGACTCCGTGAAGTGAGATGCGGGCATAAGAAAACAACAAACAACAACATTACTTGGGACATTATAAATATTACATTTGTTGAAATCAAAGTGTTGGGTTCTCACACCCCTATTTTCTGTATCATTGAAGTTTAGTAATAAGATGATTTCTTTGCTCTCTTCCAGGTCTTACAAGCCGCTGCTGATGGATCTACTCACGCGGGCGATGGTCGCCGGGCCGTGGGTGTCTCTGGTGCTGCGGGCGGTGTTCACCCTCTGTCTGGGCGTAACCACGCTCCAGATCTACGCCGGCCTGGCGCGCTCCATCGGCATCTACTGAACGCTTCACCCTCTGTCTGGGCGTAACCACGCTCCAGATCTACGCCGGCCTGGCGCGCTCCATAGGCATCTACTGAACGCTTCACCCTCTGTCTGGGCGTAACCACGCTCCAGATCTACGCCGGCCTGGCGCGCTCCATAGGCATCTACTGAACGCTTCACTCTCTGTCTGGGCGTAACCACGCTCCAGATCTACGCCGGCCTGGCGCGCTCCATCGGCATCTACTGAACGCCCGGATGAAAACGCGGCTCGCTCGCGGGCTCCTCTGCTACAGTAAAACTTCTTTATAGCCAACTCTTAGGGGCCAGATTATTATTTTGTTATAATAAAATAAAAGAAATAAATTCACATTTAGAGTCTACCCACTCAGTAACTAAACTGATTTGCAGTGGGGGACTTTAATTTAAAGTGACTAAGCCAACCCTGTAGGCTCCGAACACCGTCGACGAGTGAGCGATAACCAATCAAAGATCGATATTTCAAATACGAAACATATGAATCAGTGATTGGACAGTGCGAACACCTGCGGACAAATGCCAGAATCAACAAGGCCGATTCAGAACAACTTTGAATTTATTGAGTGCTTCGTCGCTAGGACGGCTCCAAAGTCACCGTTTACTTATTCCTAAGCCAGTTGCTAACCACTGGACCAACGAGCCACCTAAATGAATATTTCTTTATAAGGATGGTACCTTTACATGCATGAGAACCTTTTGGGACCTCAAAAACAGTTTGTTATATATAGATCATTTTGTTATATAAAGACGTTTGTTATAAAGAAGTTTCACTGTACTAGTGAACGTGCACCCTACCTTATAGGGCTGGGAGAAAACGTTTAATTTTGTAAACTTTTTTTGAGTATTTTTCGCGTTTAAACGTGTAAATGTAACACCCCTCCTGTTCACGAAATGATAACCAAAAAAATGAGTTGTAATGTTTGCGACAATAAATCTCGACGAAATAAGACGGGTGATTAATTATATTCTTTGTTGATTATACCTCCACCTTTTTGTGTCCGACTGTCCACAGTCATTTTGACTCTACACATTAAAGTATGCCTCGTCAGCCAGTCGCCCCCCCCCCCCTCTCCCCCCCCCCCAAACCCCGTAACTTAACGTCTTTGGTGGCCTGTTAGAGCTGTGTCATCGGAAAAATCTGCGAGTTTGGGTTTTGGGGTTGTTGTGGCAGGGGAGGGTGTTTAACCGTGTATAAATATTTGTACATCTACATATTTTCGCGTGGGCGTTTACACGTTCAAACGCTTACACGACTCATCCCTACGACCTTGTTACTACGGTGAATCGCATTTCGTTTCTCGATTTCGAGGGACCCTAGAAACCATCCGCCCACCACGTTTGCGAGAACAACGACAAATTGATCGAGAGCCTTAATTACGTTGTGACTAGTTTGGTGTTGACCATATCTGGATTAGGAGCCGGTTTACCGGACGTTTGGCAAAGTTGCATTTAAGGAGGAACGTGAACGGGTAGATACTGATAAGTCCGCAACTATCACGCCAGTTTGGGTGGCACTCGTAAAGTGGAAAGGAACTGTTCGTTGGTTTGTGTTCTATAGTGAGGGTACCTTACTTTATTCTAAATAACGATCAGAGGTTACATTTGTGATTTTATATTTTGTTTTACATTTAAAGTGAATTAATACTTGGGTGAATAATACTTGAATACTCGATTCAACTTTTCAAGTGTTCCCACATCCCTAATGATTGTAACCTCAAAAAAATTTGCAGAAAGTTCAAATTTTAAACTTGTTTTTAAATTTTAAACAGTTCATAAAATTTGTTGTGAAATTTCCTTGTTTCTTGTTTTCGTGTTTAAAATAGGCAGTTGTCACATTTTCATTTTCATTTCTTGGCTATATAGCCACAGTATAAGATTGTATGTACATTGTCAAGGGGGGTTAAATATTACATCATAAACGTCATATAGGCCTAGAGGTCATTGTATGGCTCATTCTCATAGCTTCCATTTTACTTTCCTTCTTAATTGTAAGTAGTACCTAGTTTGGTTGTAAATCGTGATACAGGGAACAATACATGATGTTACATTTAGTGTTAAACGAGTTTCTTGTTATTTGGGGGGCCGGCGCAGTTGGCCGAGGTCGATTAGGCGTTGGTCTAGTAAACCGCGGTCTCTGCGTTCCAGGTTCGAATCCTGGCTTGGGCATGGATGTCATGTGGCGTTTTTTCATCCTCATAATCACCCACTCACCGTCTCGATTAGCCTCGTTGCAAAAATATGGGACGTAAAACCCCAAATATCATCATCATCTTGTTATTTGTCTATGTCGCTCAGGGAAGGCTACATTCCGAGACGCCCTGCGATCATCGCTTGCAGCAACGTTGGTATGTCGCCGCCAGGAAACGGTCGAGTCTGAACACTCTTCCGTGACTCGTGTGAGCGTAGAATGTTAGACGTAGTTTGAAACACGTTTTATGTATTTAATGTATCATTGTGTGTGTGTCAATGCTGTAACTTGTTGCGAGCGTATCGACTGTTCTGTTATATAATAACCGTTTTCTAAACGCATTAAATGTATTCGTGTACCGACAAACCTTTGGACGAGAATCACAGAGCTTATTTTACTTTTTCTTTCCATCTGCGGCGGCGCTACTGCTACCTACCTACCTACTACCTACAGCATACACTCTCCTTCTTTCCCGTTTTTGTCCACTCGCGTCATTAAATGCCAGTATCTCTGGACATGTTTTTCAGGAGTCGATTTTACACTTGTTAAGGCCCGGTTTCACCAACATATCTAAATCGGAGATTAGCTTGATCGGCGCCATCACCAACTTCACATAACAAAATAATCTTTCATTCAGTAAAAATATTGTATATTGTTATATTTCAGAATTTAGTGATTAATAAGCGTCAGTTTTAGAGTAGATATAAAATAGCCTGACATTATTGCAGGTATTTACACTCGACAATGAAATATGTTCATAATTCGTACAATGATTTATATTCTAAAGTTTGCTACTTATTGTAACTTCGTCGCAACGTTCATTTGTTCTTGTAAATAAACATGAAATCAAAACAAAGACCCGACAGAAAGATCGAATATCCATTGTTGTACTGATTTGAATACAGAGCATGAATTTCTTTTGAGATAATAAACTTCGGTCATGGCCTTCTGTATGCATTTTACGTAAGGATCCAATAATGCAAAACAAATGACTAAACACGTGTCAGACATTTATTGCCAATCTGAAAGAACTTTTGTTGGTGACGTACTGATTACATTTTTTCGTTTTTCATGAAAATTAGTTTAAATACCAGTAATAACAGTATGATATTTTATAGCTACTCATAGCTGACACTAATAAATTAATCAATTTTGTAATGCAACCACATGCAATGTTTTCAATACATGCAAAATTATTTGTTTATGTAAAGTTGGTGACGGCGCCGATCAAGCCAATCTCCGATTTAAATACTTTGGTGAAACCGGGCCTTAGTGTTCAGAAACTAGTTCTGTTATTCAATTTGCTTATTTATTTTCATGTAGGCCAATTTGTTCGAGCCCAGTTTTAAAGAACTTGCTTGTTCTGAATTATTTTTTAAAAATGAATTGGTTATTAATTTAAATTTTTTTAAATTAATTTACCTTAAAAATAAGCTATTTTTAACAATCACAAAAACTCAGTTTCCTGCAACGTTACCTACTGTTAGATGGCAATCGACTGGAATAGCTGAGTGTAGGGATAGGATCCAACAGCTTGCCTTCGAGTAAGATGAGGCCGACACTGAAGATGCAAAAATTACAACATGATGGCTGGGATTTGCCACTGGCGAGGATGGCCGCCGCAGAAGAAGTAGTATTACATAGTACTTTATATTTCTATAGTAGTAGTAGTACTTTATATTTCTATTTTATAGTACTGATAAATAAATGTCTGTAGTCTTTTGTAATAGGTATTTCTTCCGTATAACTGATCCGGTTTCTACTCACTTTTTTTCTCCGTGTAGGCCTAGGCCTAGGCTACCTCATTTTCCTTTATTGGGGTTCAAGATCAACATTCCCCCTAACCTTTAGTAAATTATACCCAAATAATAAATGACCCCTTCTTCAAATTTGAAGAAGGGGTAATTGCTTGCTCGTACGCCATATTGCCATATTTAACATGATTACATGTAAAACAATGTATTTTAAAAATGGAAATTAACTATCAAAAAACGTACTATTTGTAAAAAAAAAAAGTGGAAGTTGCAGATAAATAATCAGATAATGTGTATGTACTATGTACGTAATCTATCTCCCAAAGGAATACACAAAAAAAGAGAGCAGAAACCGGATCAGTCATATGGAAGAAATGCCGTACAATTTATATTCCTGCTTCCAATGCAGAAGAACCAGGATTTGATTCCAAGTTTGAACTGTTTTTGTTTGTTTTTTTACTTTGAAAATTGGATAATTTAACGGTGATTTTGGAGCCATTACGGCAATGAAGCACATAATAAATCCATGAAAGCGGTTCTTGTAACTGAGTGAGTTTACAATAACCACAATTTTATTTTATACAGTGCAGGCCTAGGCTAGACCTAGGCCTAGGGCCTAGTTCAGTTCCAATAAAGTTGAAAGAAATCAAACAGCTTACCTTGAGAAATGTTCATATTGCCAAACCATTGCCCTTTATGATAGTCCAATTACTATTATAAATCCATGGACCAATCAAGCGTTGAAACATCACAGGCCTACAATTAACGATGTGCGGGTAGATCTAGCCAGAAATTCGGTGTGGGCTCGAGCTTTTCCTTTTCCAAAACGTTTACAAGTCGTTGGCCTTTTTTTTATCAGTCTGTAGAAAAGAACATACCCGCCTTGTAGTCAAATTTGTTCGATTCCATACCTGATGTTCTATTCGACTAGTCGATCTTTTTGTATCGATTAGTCGAACATTCCGCTCCGCCCACCGCGTGGTTTTTGTTCACTGACGGATCCCAGCTGGGTGGGTGTGGGTCAGAAGTGTTTATACCGGCGTCTCAGACGGACTGATTACAGTTTATTAATGCATCATAAACACAGTGTACTTGAAATAACAACTTTATAATGGGCGCCCATGTGTCCAGAACGGATTTCGAGTGGACAAACGATGAAGAACCACATGCAAGTAGAAGAAAATTAATATTAGGTGAGTGTAATCGTGCCTAGGCCTAGCCTTGCCCACTTCCTGATTCAATGACATAACGGCTGTTTGATGGACTTGGCGGAGATAACGTCGATGACGTTATTTAATTGGTATCACGTTCTTTACTGATGTATGAAGATGATCGGTTCTTTTTGTGCGAATTGAAACTAATTTTACCGCTTTGCATGGAACTAGCATGGGAGTCCCATGACCAAATAGGCTCATAATCATGCGTTAGGGCCGAGGCGTACGTGACATTTAGGTAGGCCGAGGAAGGTCCTAGGCTAGCCTAGGCCTACAAGGTGAAAATACTAGGGCTTAGGCCTAGGCCTAGGCTAGTAGGCCTACCAATGAGAAGTTAATGCAATCATTGCCTAGCCTAGGCCTACCTAAGCCTACACTAAGCCTAGGGACCTACCAGCACCTTTTCCTGCTAGGCTAGGCCCTAGTTAGGCTTAAGGGTTGGTAGGTGAAAATAATATTTTCGCATTTTTTTACGATTTTTGTGTAGACTCGAGAAAATTTGCTGCGTGAATTCCTGCATTTCGCGCTTATCGCATGAAATGAAGTTTTTCGCAGCTTAAATTTGCAAGAAAAAAGGCATTTATTAATGGTGTATAACCTACCAAAGTTCGAGAACTTTTGTAAAAAAAATTACATTTTTCACTTGTTGCTGGATTGTAGTTAATGCGATTTTCACGGGGCTCTACAAATTACCTAATCAAATTAATCAAATCAAAGTGTAGGTACTTTTGATTTTTGAAAGGTAGCTGTTGGGATAGCCGTCTGTCCCCGACTCCATTAAATCCAGCATGTCGGGCTTTACAAAGTGTTGTGTGTCTATGTTTTTACAGCGAAATATCCACAGATCAAGAAGCTGTTCGACTACGACCCCAACTTCAAATGGCTTTACAAAGTTGTGTGTCTATTTGCTTACAGCGAAATATCCACAGATAAAGAAGCTGTTCGGCTACGACCCCAACTTCAAATGGCTTTACAAAGTTGTGTGTCTATTTGTTTACAGCGAAATATCCGCAGATCAAGAAGCTGTTCGGCTACGACCCCAACTTCAAATGGCTTTACAAAGTTGTGTGTCTATTTGTTTACAGCGAAATATCCGCAGATCAAGAAGCTGTTCGGCTACGACCCCAACTTCAAATGGCTTTACAACTTGTGTGTCTATTTGTTTACAGCGAAATATCCGCAGATCAAGAAGCTGTTCGGCTACGACCCCAACTTCAAGTGGCTTTACAAAGTGTTGCGTGTCTATTTGTTTACAGCGAAATATCCGCAGATCAAGAAGCTCTTTGGCTACGACCCCAACTTCAAATGGCAGGTGACGGGTATGGTGTTCGTACAGTTTGCCATGATGTGGGTGGTCAAGGATCAGTCATGGCCCGTCATGTTGCTGGTAGCGTACTGCTTCGGGGGAGTCATCAGCCACTCGCTCATGCTCGGTGAGTTGCCGGTTAGAATATATAAAGTGGAGACACCTCGGACAACGAACCAGTCGATCCACCGCGTCGAGCTTATATTTACCTGGTTTGTAAACCCCTCGTTAGGGGGGTAGCCGGGCCGACTCGTTCGCGCTACATTCCATTCACTGATTTCCTAGAATTCCATAATTGGCTACACAAACAACACTTAAAGCTAAATTCCAAATATAAATTAATGTTTTAGGCTATTTGAATTAACGTTTCGGAAAATTATTCCTTAATATAGATCAGAACACCACGAGCTTGAAACTTTTTTGTTTTTTCTTGTAGCGTTATTATTAGATGAATGCGAATCAAACGATTTGCATACTGCATACATGAATTACATAATATGTTTCTTCAAAATCCTACTACAAAGACGATTAAAGGTGGACAGTATGCATAAATGTATTTAGAAAACGATTGTGATTTTATTGAAAATTACGTAAACCCAGAAGCAAAAATAATAAAACTAGCACGGGGTATTTAACAGAATACAACAGTCCGCAATCTGATTTAACGATCTTCTAGCTTTGAATATTGACATGAATGCGATGCATTCCCAAGGGTTGTACAAAATATGGTCATCGCTCAGAACCGGTTTTTGCCGGAAATTCTGCTTCGTTGTCCGATAGGTCTCCACTGTATATATCTTGACCCCGTTTCCAACATTAATTATCGGGTAGGGGGGAGTAGCAAAGTACTCCATGTATTGGGCTAATGTCTTCGTTGCCGGCTAGCCAGGCCTAACACAACCACCTCCTCAACCTCTTCCTCGATCACTTCTTCCGTTACCAGAGGGCTGTTTAGGAGTTCCCTCCATCTCTCACGGTTTCTCCATAGTCTTTCTGCTTCAACTTCGTTCCATGATCTTCCTCTATTAGCTCCACACTGTCTTTGATCTGATTCATCCACCTGTCTCTTGGTCTGCCTACTTTCTTCTTATGCCCTTCTTCTTGTTGTTGTTCAAACTCTCTTCTTGGTATTCTAGTCAGGTCCATCCTTTTCATATGTCCAAACCAACGAAGACGTTCTCTCTCCAATCTTACCTTCACGCTTTCAACACCTAATCTTTCTCTGATCACACTACTTCTAATCCTGGCATTCTTTCTTTACACACCCAGTGTGCTTCTCAAGAACTTCATTTCTGCTGCCACTATTCGATTTTCCGCTTTGAATATATAGAATATGGAATGAATGAAAATGGACCGGTTTGAAAAATAAATAAATTCGTATTTGTAGAGTCTACCCACTCAGTAACAAGACTGATTTTCAGTGTGTAGGGTTGCCATTTGTCCGGTTAAACCCCAACATGTCCTCTTTTTCGTATGCTCTTCGTGTGTCCGGGCGGCTTTCTAATAAAAGCATTAAATGTCCGGGTTCTTGGTTTCACTACGGCCGGATCGCATCTTTTTCACGAAAAATGCAGGGCCTGGATTCACAAAGATGCCTAACTCTTAAGTTGTCCTAAGTTAGGCAAATCCTAGCTAGATAAATCATCTCTGAGTATTACTACACATTCAAAAATAAATATTATTAGTAGGGATGTCAATACCCGGAAATATTTGTACCCGGGTACCCTCGCGCCGTACCCGGACTACCCGGGTAGTAAATAATACTAAGTACGCGTTTTATCGTCATGGGTGTCAAATGATTCGCAAAGTTGTGGAAAGAGACATTATATTGTTAAACGGTATCAGGCTGCATTGTCTTCGATGCAAAACGATCGCGGAAGTATACAACAAAGCTTCAAAGCTTGCGTCTCCGTTACGGTAGGCGGTGGTCGGCCGCGTCAAAGCGATGACGTCATAGTTGAGCTCGAACACGAGAACATGATCGCGGTAAAGCTACGACGGGCGGGTGCGCTCCCTTGGACTCGCAACCGTTCCGCAGCATTCTTCCATAGGCCTACAGAAGATGATACTAATTGGGCTTTACGTCTCATTCGTCAGCGGCGCTGTTGAGGGGGGTGGGGGGGGGGGGGGGGTCCAGTTAAATGCCGGCAAATTGAAAAGAGCGGCTCGTATGCTCGCACAAAGACGCCAGTAGGGAAATATCGCAATGTTGAATTAATTTCGTTTTGAACAGAAGAAGGGAACGGGTAGTACCGGGTAACGGGTATTGAAAAATTGGAACCGTACCCGTGTGTACCGGGCGGGTAACGGGTACCCGGGTATCCGTTGACATCCCTAATTATTAGTTAAATTGTTGTCATTTTAATATAATTTATCTTTATGACATTGCAGAACGACATATGCGTGATTTTTATCACCAAGATTTGCCTAAACTAGGACGTCTTAGCACTTGGGCACCTTTGTGAATCTGGGCCCAGGTGTCATGTTCACCATTCGATTAGTCGCAATAGGCCTCAGGTCCCTTACAATACTGCTTTAAGTATAAATGGTATCATTATTTTCAGTGGCATAGGCCTACCGAACGAAATTTTGGGGCTTAACCCCCCCCCCCCCCCCCCCCCACTAGGCCTACCTACAAAAACAATTCTTATAATTTTAAAACATGTATATAGAAGCACAGATAACGGATTGTAGGATCAAGCTTATCTTCACCAGGCTTTACACCTATTATGGGTCTCACTGCGCGAGCTGCGATCACCTCAAGCTGCGATCACCTCAGGCTACGAAAACTCATTTCTCTCACTAGCCCACTACAAGCTTATCTACATCAGCCTTTACACCTATTATGGGTTTCACTGCGAGCTGGGGTCACCTCAGGCTACGAAAACACATTTCTCTCACTAGCCCACTACAAGCTTATCTACATCAGCCTTTACACCTATTATGGGTTTCACTGCGAGCTGGGGTCACCTCAGGCTACGAAAACACATTTCTCTCACTAGCCCACTACAAGCTTATCTACATCAGCCTTTACACCTATTATGGGTTTCACTGCAAAATGCGATCACCTTACGAAAACACATTTCTCTCACTAGCCCACTACAAGCTTATCTACATTAGGCTTTAAACCTATTAGGCCCTATGGGTTTCACTGCGAGCTGTCATCACCTCAAGCTGCGATCACCTCAGGCTACGAAAACTCATTTCTCTCACTAGCCTACTTCAAGCTTATCTACACCAGCCTGTACACCTATTATGGGTTTCACTGCGAGCTGGGATCACCTCAGGGTACGAAAACACATTTCTCACACTAGCCCACTACAAGCTTATCTACATTTACACCTATTATGGGTTTCACTGCGAACTGTGATCACCTCAGGCTACGAAAACACATTTCTCTCACTAGCCCACTACAAGCTTATCTACATCAGCCTGTACACCTATTATGGGTTTCACTGCGAGCTGGGATCACCTTAGGCTACGAAAACCCATTTCTCTCACTAGCCTACTTCAAGCTTATCTACATCAGCCTGTACACCTATTATGGGTTTCACTGCGAGCTGGGATCACCTCAGGGTACGAAAACACATTTCTCACACTAGCCCACTACAAGCTTATCTACATTTACACCTATTATGGGTTTCACTGCGAACTGTGATCACCTCAGGCTACGAAAACACATTTCTCTCACTAGCCCACTACAAGCTTATCTACATCAGCCTGTACACCTTTTATGGATTTCACTGCGAGCTGGGATCACCTTAGGCTACGATAACACATTTCTCTCACTAGCCCACTACAAGCTTATCCACATCAACCTGTACACCTATTATGGGTTTCACTGCGAGCTGGGATCACTTTAGGCTACGAAAACACATTTCCTCACTAGCCTACTACAAGCTTATCTACATCAGCCTGTACAGCTATTATGGGTTTCACTGCGAGCTGCGATCACCTCAGGCTACGAAAACACATTTCTCTCACTAGCCCACTACAAGCTTATCTACATCAGCCTGTACACTTATTGTGGGTTTCACTGCGAGCTGGGATCACGTCAGGCTACGAAAACACATTTCTCTCACTAGCCTACTACAAGCTTATCTACATCAGCCTGTACACCTATTATGGGTTTCACCCCTCCCTGACCCACTATATGCATCAATCCCTGAGAATACCAATTCTTTATTTAAATGTCCTCTTTTTACCACAACTTATGGCAACCCTATCAGTGGGGGACTTTATAATTTAAAGCGACTAAGGGCCGGTTTTTCAATCAGTTTTTTAATCAGTGGTTAGGGTAACCAAGGCTTTTACCAACATTGTCAACGAAAAATGTAGATGCAACCCAAACATATTCAAAACGTTTTTTTCTTTAGTTTAAACTAATTTTGTAGGCCTAAATGATAACAATTTTTAAAAAGCACAACTCAGTTTTAATTTATTGAATTCATAAGCTTGCATGTTTGATAAATAGGAAATAAAATAGTGTATGTATATGTTTTCCTGGTTGGCATTAGCTTTGTTTGTTTGTCCACGTTATAGTACTCCAGGAGTACAGTATTGAGAAAAACCCGTTTTTCTGTCCGGGGGTACTTGACGTGGTTTTTATTCGGAACGTTTTTCTGTCCGGTGGTAACTTACCACTGGTACAACTGGAGTACTTATTTTTACTACTGCTCCTGGCGAAGGAGTGAGGGTAAGAGGCGCCAATTCTTTCGAAATGGAGGACGCCGCGTTGGACACATTCCCCCGAATATTATGAATTTACGGCAATAATAACAAGTGATGGAGAAAATAATCCCGTGAAAATCGAAGATTCATACGTATTACATGTGCTAGAAGGTGAGTGGGTGCTGAATAACAAGAATCGCGTCAAAAACTTGATATACAAACCATCATGGAAGGTATCGCTAGCACTAGTGCTTTACCAACGGCGATATTAACAAGAGATGAATTAAACAACCCTGTGTTTATTGGTGATTGTTATATTTTCTGTGTGGTAGAAGGTAACTTTATTATGTGTGACAACCTAAAACTCCGGCAGGCCTGCCCCCTAACCTAAAAAAACTCATCAATTAGGCCTAGGCCCCACGTTCAAATAATAATGCCAACAAAATATATTGACCACCGTGATTTCGTACAAAAATACCCTAAGTAGGCCTAGAACATAAGCCTAGGCCTAGACTAATGATAGGCCCTGTTTTATTTCTCTATGGATAGGCATTCATTTCATTTCATTCCCTAGGCCTAGCCTAGACATATATGGGACCAGGGTGTAGGTCTAGGCATAGGCCTAGTCTTACAAATACTCGTGAAGCCCGCTTTCAGAAGGATTACTAAAAGACCTGTAGCGGACCCCGTCCCTCTACCCCCTGGCACGCGTCTAGGGTCTATAACTGCTACTTGCAAGTCAGCTACGAGGGTAATCGAGAGAGGAGACTACCACAAGAATCTTGTTTCCTTAGTCAAGCTTCGGTATGATTTTGTTTATCGGATGTGTGTGTGTGATAGAGAGTGGGAGCGCTCGCAGCAGACCAGTTAAGGTTGGCTCACGTCCAGCAGGCCCTCTGTATGTGTATGTTTTCGAGAGTGGGAGCGCTCGCAGCAGACCAGTTAAGGTTGGCTCACGTCCAGCAGGCCCTCTGTATGTGTATGTTTTCGAGAGTGGGAGCGCTCGCAGCAGACCAGTTAAGGTTGGCTCACGTCCAGCAGGCCCTCTGTATGTGTATGTTTTCGAGAGTGGGAGCGCTCGCAGCAGACCAGTTAAGGTTGGCTCACGTCCAGCAGGCCCTCTGTGTATGTATGTTTTCGAGAGTGGGAGCGCTCGCAGCAGACCAGTTAAGGTTGGCTCACGTCCAGCAGGCCCTCTTGTATGGTTGTGTATGTCAGAGAGTGGGAGCGCTCGCAGCAGACCAGTTAAGGTTGGCTCACGTCCAGCAGGCTCTCTGTGTGTGTTTACCTGTGTGTGTATGTAAATGATAGTGTGTGGTGTCAAATCTACCTAGCACTTGGAAACGAAATGAATTCGGAGACCGAAAAAATATCAAACACTTGTTTTATGTTGGTAAAATTATATTTATAAAAGCACTCGGTATTTTAACACTGAAAATATACCAAGTCCGTAGACAAGTAAAAATATATATTAACACTTGAACAGAAAAGTTTGGCAATACGCAAAAATATTCTATCTGTTAGCTGTACGATTATTCGAAAGGTCCCTATGTGAGCTCTCTACGATGCGAGCTCGGACTGATAGCTTTATCACGGTACGTTGTGGGGCTGTTTGTCCAGCGAGACTCGGACTTTGAATACCGCGAACACTGTGCTCTCCAGGGCAGCTGTGTAGCGAACACTCCTGTGTTGTCACTGCTGCGCCTCGAAGTCCTACACAGTCATGGAGCGGGAGCTCCTCGTGTGCTGGTGGAAGTAATCCAATGGTGGTATCCGCGGTACTGATTAAAATGGGCCGCGTTACGAGATTATATAGGCACCGGTGGGGATTGAAAAAATTACTTCCATCTACTGGTGGTAGTGGTGGGGGTTGCGCATGCGCATATCGGGTCTTTCTGTCGTCTGCACACAGCTGATGTACAGGTGTGCCGATCTAGTGGTTTACGTATTGCCAAATTACAAAAATAAAATACTCCAAGTAGGGGGTAGTTTCGAGAGAGTTCGATGAACACTGCGAAAACAGGCCCCTGTTTACTTTCACTTAAAACTAACATGGAATGATCACTACATATTTAAAACAGAAACTACATGCGCTAAATGCTTTATATGTTCAGCATTGGATTTTACTTAATACAACTTGAAATATATTTCGTCACCGTCGCCAATGCACGGCCATATGAATATTATTTATTAACTGACATTTAAACAGAATAAAGATCTCCTACCTTCTATAAATGATCGGGAAAGTGGATGTTTCATCACACGACCCTTTAACACTGCTGACATTGACTTATAATAATATAAATAAATAATTTACTTTGAGCGAAGAAGGTGACAGCTACTTGGATGTGAGATCAACACCACAATACAGTGCTGCCCCCTACCCTGAGTTGGCCGAAGTGTTTTCGCGCCTTATTTGAACAGTAACGCCTGAGCTGGGGCGTTACAAAACCCCCCACAAAAAAAATCTTTAGGGCGAAACAAAATGCAATGTTGTTTCGTCAAAAGAGATTTCTGAAGGAAAGCAGATCGGTGTGAATACATAGAATACAAAACTTACTTCATTAGAAAAATACAAAAATAATCTATTTCAAAGTTATGTCTAAGAGTATAGAGAATATAAAATTGAAACATTTAAACATACACTTTATTTAATTAGCCACGCCGGTGGTCTGGTGGTGCGGGTGATTACTTTGAAGTGAGGTCCCTCCCTGTATCCTGCTAATCGCGGGAGGGACTTCTGTTGTTTTTAGTTTTCTTGGTGTAGTCCTTCAGTATGGGTGTATTGATACTCTTCTCGTCGACGTCACTTTTATTGCGGGCGTTGGGGCATTCCGTCGCGTAATGGCCGTTCTCTTGGCAGCTGTAGCAGCGAATGGAGCTCTTGTCGCGTTCCCTTGAGGTTGATCGGTTACTCCCTTGCGAAGAGCTACGAGGATACGACTCCCTGTCGCGTCCCCTGTACTTGTCGTAAGAACCGTTGCGATTTCCTCCGTTCCGGTCATGGCTCCCTCTGCTCCCAAAGTTGACGTGTTTCGAGTCAGGTGAAGCTCTTTTTTCTCTGCGGCTATCCTCGCTCTCATCTCCCGAAGTAGGTTGGCTGTCCCTTGTGCGATAGTGTGGGTCCAGAGCTTTTATACTAACGTCGGTAGAGTGTTTATTTGACCCACTCCTATCTTTATAGTCTTCTCTAGCAGCCTCCGACGGAAATGCGTAGCCGTGCGCGAGGGAAGGTTCCACACATTGTACCGGCGCTGGTGGTGGTTTGTATTGTCTTTGGCGATACACGGCTTCTTGAATGGCCCGTGCGTCTTTGGCCATTTCGTGCAGGTCTCGGTATTGTTTATTAAACGTATATCTCACGTACTCGGGATGCATTTGCCTTAGCACACGATTGACTTTATCCACGTCTGTAAAACGGCCATCCAGTTTCTCATAGAATTCGTGTATTATCTGGATGTACGTGGACAGTGGTTCATCGGGGTGCTGGGTTCGTTCTTCCAGGTCTCTCTTGAGGCGGTCCTGATAATCCGCAGCTTCGTACTTTTCATTGAAGGCCTGGCGGAAACTGGCCCAGGTGGAGAAACCCCCGGTAAACCGCCACCATAGGGCTGCTTCTCCCTTTAAGGCGTTTGGAATACCGAGTACCATTACCTCGTCTATGTGCAGACCCGGTCTAGAGGAGGCGAACCTTTCGAATTCGGCGAGAAATTCCGAAGGCGTTTGTTTGTCTCTGTGACCAGAGAATAGTGGCAATCTAACCTCTTTCAACATCCACTGTGCACCGATTCTTGTGTTGGGATGCGAAAACTGTAGGTTGCTATTGTTCTGCTGGCTTTGGGCGAATGGATGGGTGTCGTGACTGTTCCATTGACCCCTATCGCGTTCCGTGTTCACTCCTGTATGATAACCTTGGCTGAATCTGAAGTCACTTTCGGTGTTGAAAGTGAGGCCGGTACTATGGCCAAATCCAGGTGGAGCTTTTACGGTCGGGTAAGTGGGCGCAGTTCCTACTTGCCGTGTTTGGCGAGATTGAAGTTCGGAAAACAACTCCATGGATCTCCTCAGCATAGTCGCCAGCTCTTCCATATCAACGTTGTTGCTTGAGTTTACTCGTTTTTCTTCGTCTCGCATGTAGCGGTAGTCCTGCACCCGGCCATGGGCGTAATGTGTGACCGGCGTGGTAAAACCTTCTCTAGTTTGAAAGTTCTGGTGAGAGTGATTCTCTCCTTCGTTTGGCTGTGCTATACCTGACCACCCTATATGTGGTGATAGGGGTTCGCAGATAGAAGCACTCTTCTCACGATAATCTCGTTCTAGCTTTCGTACATCATTCTCAAACTTTAATTTCAGTTCTTCTAGCTGCATTCGTGTTTCGGGTGATGGCGCGTCTCTTCGGCCGTCACGGTGTAGTTCTTGGTCCCTCTCTTCTGTTCGAGGTGTGTAGTTTTCCAACGTGGATGGGCCTTCTTGCCCCGTTAGTTTTGTACTTAACAAGAGTCCATCTGTGATCTCTTGAGTATAATCATTTGCTTTGTCTTCTGAGTTTTTCCCCACGTGCATGGGGAAGGTATCTGACACCTCTTTGGGCATTTTGTAATTCCGCCTGTTTACTAAAACTAAACTGCGTAGAGAGACTTCGCACTGTAGCACTATTAACCCTTGTGCTACTTTAAGCTTTCTTTTACGTATGCACTAACGAATATTTGTATTGCCAACGGAAAATATAATAAGGGGATACTGACTGAAAATAGATACGGTCTCCTACAAATACAGGGTCTGAGTTACGTTTCGTTATAACTCAAATCCCGGACGAGCCCCCACTTTTCTGTAGCGGACCCCGTCCCTCTACCCCCTGGCACGCGTCTAGGGTCTATAACTGCTACTTGCAAGTCAGCTACGAGGGTAATCGAGAGAGGAGACTACCACAAGAATCTTGTTTCCTTAGTCAAGCTTCGGTATGATTTTGTTTATCGGATGTGTGTGTGTGATAGAGAGTGGGAGCGCTCGCAGCAGACCAGTTAAGGTTGGCTCACGTCCAGCAGGCCCTCTGTATGTGTATGTTTTCGAGAGTGGGAGCGCTCGCAGCAGACCAGTTAAGGTTGGCTCACGTCCAGCAGGCCCTCTGTATGTGTATGTTTTCGAGAGTGGGAGCGCTCGCAGCAGACCAGTTAAGGTTGGCTCACGTCCAGCAGGCCCTCTGTATGTGTATGTTTTCGAGAGTGGGAGCGCTCGCAGCAGACCAGTTAAGGTTGGCTCACGTCCAGCAGGCCCTCTGTATGCGTATGTTTTCGAGAGTGGGAGCGCTCGCAGCAGACCAGTTAAGGTTGGCTCACGTCCAGCAGGCCCTCTTGTATGGTTGTGTATGTCAGAGAGTGGGAGCGCTCGCAGCAGACCAGTTAAGGTTGGCTCACGTCCAGCAGGCTCTCTGTGTGTGTTTACCTGTGTGTGTATGTAAATGATAGTGTGTGGTGTCAAATCTACCTAGCACTTGGAAACGAAATGAATTCGGAGACCGAAAAAATATCAAACACTTGTTTTATGTTGGTAAAATTATATTTATAAAAGCACTCGGTATTTTAACACTGAAAATATACCAAGTCCGTAGACAAGTAAAAATATATATTAACACTTGAACAGAAAAGTTTGGCAATACGCAAAAATATTCTATCTGTTAGCTGTACGATTATTCGAAAGGTCCCTATGTGAGCTCTCTACGATGCGAGCTCGGACTGATAGCTTTATCACGGTACGTTGTGGGGCTGTTTGTCCAGCGAGACTCGGACTTTGAATACCGCGAACACTGTGCTCTCCAGGGCAGCTGTGTAGCGAACACTCCTGTGTTGTCACTGCTGCGCCTCGAAGTCCTACACAGTCATGGAGCGGGAGCTCCTCGTGTGCTGGTGGAAGTAATCCAATGGTGGTATCCGCGGTACTGATTTAAATGGGCCGCGTTACGAGATTATATAGGCACCGGTGGGGATTGAAAAAATTACTTCCATCTACTGGTGGTAGTGGTGGGGGTTGCGCATGCGCATATCGGGTCTTTCTGTCGTCTGCACACAGCTGATGTACAGGTGTGCCGATCTAGTGGTTTACGTATTGCCAAATTACAAAAATAAAATACTCCAAGTAGGGGGTAGTTTCGAGAGAGTTCGATGAACACTGCGAAAACAGGCCCCTGTTTACTTTCACTTAAAACTAACATGGAATGATCACTACATATTTAAAACAGAAACTACATGCGCTAAATGCTTTATATGTTCAGCATTGGATTTTACTTAATACAACTTGAAATATATTTCGTCACCGTCGCCAATGCACGGCCATATGAATATTATTTATTAACTGACATTTAATCGAGACAGCTGCCGGAGTAAATTTAAGGAAGCTAACATAATGACTGTCACTAACACCTACATATACAAAACTGCATGCTTCATTAAATCCAACCCCAATTCATTCCCAAATAACATATCCCACACCCACAACACAAGACAGAAAGACGCACTACAATATCCCCAACACAAAACGACGAACCTGGAGAAAAGCCTATATTACATGGGGAGAAGAGTTCTCAATAAACTTCAAAATCTTTTAAATGCAGATATACTCAAGCCAAAGCTTAAGCAGTACCTCCTCGAACACCCTTTTTATAGCCTTGACGAGTTCTTTGACCAGTAGAAATTACCAGTAGTATGTTATCTAGATTAAATTCTTAGGATTAAAAAAGATTAAAATTAAATTAAGATTAAAATCTAGTATTACAACTTTACATTAATCTTACTAACCTAGGTATGTTGTTTGCTATTATTGATATTATTATCAATTATCATTAGGCATAACTCTCCTGTAAAATTAGTTTTAGTATAATTTATGTAACCATCCTGACGAAACCCAAATCATGTATCCACATAGATAATGGTGAATAAACTTACTTTACTTTACTTTACTTTACTAAACAGAATAAAGATCTCCTACCTTCTATAAATGATCGGGAAAGTGGATGTTTCATCACACGACCCTTTAACACTGCTGACATTGACTTATAATAATATAAATAAATAATTTACTTTGAGCGAAGAAGGTGACAGCTACTTGGATGTGAGATCAACACCACAATACAGTGCTGCCCCCTACCCTGAGTTGGCCGAAGTGTTTTCGCGCCTTATTTGAACAGTAACGCCTGAGCTGGGGCGTTACAGACCCTTAGTAGGCCTAGAACATAGGCCTAGTTATTACCAGCCTGGGCCTATAGCTAGGCCCTACTAAAGCTAGGCCTACCTTATGAATAAATATGGAACAAGGGTGTAGGCCTAGACATTGTCTTACAAATACTCTTGAAGCCCGCTTTCAGAACGATTACTAAAGACCCTTAGTAGGCCTAGAACATAGGCCTAGGTATTACCAGCCTGGGCCTATAGCTAGGCCCTACTATAGCTAGGCCTACCTTATGAATAAATATGGAACCAGGGTGTAGGCCTAGGCATAGTCTTACAATTAATACTCGTTAAGCCCTAGAGACTTAAGCCGCGTCCAGAACGATTAATAAGACCATATTTAAGACTAACGATTTACCCGACACCACAATTATTGTAAGTAGGCCTTCAGCCTAGATGTAGAATGAATGAACGAATGAAATGAATGAAGAAATGGAACGAGCATTGGGATTAAATTCGCCATTTTCGAATTCGCCTCGCAAAATGTGTAAAAACAAGGCACAGCGTGTTTGTTTGTCCATGCGGACGGTAGGTGAACTTTGTGCCCCCATATCCGTTTTCATTACGTACATCCGGCTGGTTCCAGGAGTACATGTCTGTACTTGGAACTGGACAAACGAACGAAGCTTTTTATTGCTTGAGATGAGTGAAGTCATTTGTCAAGCTCACAAAGATATTAAATTATGCAACCTAAAAGAGGCCGTGGAAGTACCTAACCAGCCTTTGGTAAATTGATGGTCCATCCAGTGTTTAGACAACAATGATCTGTCTGTACCAAATTCTTTCAAATCACTGTTGAAAGGTGTGTTTTTTTACCTGAACAAAACACTATTGCATCATAATACACATGTTGACCAATATAAATTATAGCTATTTATTAGTTTGTATATAAATAGTATGATATTGCTGATTTGAACTTTTATGCAATGTGGTTTACATACGAATTTAAAGTCGCTGGAATAAGAATTCTATCAATTTGATAAGAGTAATTAGGAGACGTTTGATAATTGGTTACTAACAGTATCACAGCATTCTCAAGTTGGTAATAGCTCTGGTTGATCTAATCACTGATTACAAAACTGATTGAAAAACCGGCCCTAAACCAACCCTGTAGGCTCCGAACACCGTCGACGAGTGAGCGATAACCAATCAAAGATCGATATTTCAAATACGAAACATATGAATCAGTGATTGGACAGTGCGAACACCTGCGGACAGATGCCAGAATAACAAGGCCGATTCAGAACAAGTTTGAATTTATCGAGTGCTTCGTTGCTAGGACGGCTCCAAAGTCACCGTTTACTTATTCCTAGCCCAAGAAGTAAAGGAATGGAATCCATATTAGGAGTTAGAAAACTTTTGCCTGAAGTGGGATTTGAACCAGGCACCTTCTGCATTGGAAGCAGGGATGCTAAATACTTTACCACTTTATTTAACCACTTAATTTATCACGGGTACAAAGTCTTCTTTTACATGTAGGCCTACAGCCAGTGATATTTAGATACCTACAGTTCTTCATTCATTCAGAATGTGTTAATTCAAAAATTGATTTATTTATTCAAATTGATGTATTAATTCAAACGAGTGACCAAGTCCCGCCAGAAAGAAGGTTGGGTATCATGCTACAGGGTACTAGTGTTATACGGTTTTTCAATGTCCCTTGAGATTAAAATTTTAGTGACCTACGCCTACTTCTGTAGATTTAAGTCGATTTCCTAAGTTTAAAAACCTTGGACCGAATCGGGAATCGAACCCGGGACCTTCTTCGGCATTCGAAGTGGGAATAGATCGACGAGCGGCGCAGAACTTCCTCGTCCTCTGTATCTATAGCAACGGTTTAGCCGCGGTCGCTCAGCCGGCTCCCATACGAACACCGATGTTAAGCAACCTCGGGCTAGGTCAGGAGGTGGATGGGTGACCATTCTCCTCCGAAACACTAGTTATCGTTGATTAGAGCAGATTAGAGGGTTCGAAAGCTTGTGTAACAGCTTCGTTCTTCTCGTCAACAGTCCAGGTTAGTGGAAGAACAGGCTATATGGCTGGTCAAAGTTACACCGTCCTTTCAGATGCAACGTAAAGCCGACATCTCCTTGGTACTTTTTGACAGGAGTAGGTTACGCGCCGGTACCGGGCTTCCCCTTCTCCCTTCTTCATCATAATGCATCGTTGTTAAGCATCCGTTGTTATACTGGTCACTGTTAAATGGCATAAAATGCCAAATGGGACCAAATCATAAATAAATAAATAAATTTATTTCCTATTTTACGTAGGTAATTGTGTTTTGTATCGAAATCAATTCGTTATCTTATTTTTTTATGTATTGATTGGAGTATCGGTGACTGTATACAATACGAGATTGTGTAATCAGTGATAACACAGAAGAACATCCTGTGAACGTGGCAGTCGGCGTGTGTGGGAATGTACGACGATGATAAGATAACGCGATCCGTGTTCAAGGTCATTGGTTGCATTGTCGTCTACACCTGGAGACTAGGTGCAATCTCGTGCCGGCGCGGTAAATACCCAGAACGGAATTGCGAGAAGAGAGAACAAAAAATTTAAAAAAACAAAAAATTAAAAGGATCCGAAACAATAACATGTAGGCATATCAAACGTTCGGCAAATTAGCTCTAGCTATAATTAAACTAGGGCTGGGAGCAGAAAACGGGTAATTTTGTTAACGTTTCTTTTCCGAATATTTCGCGTTTAAACGTAACACCCCTCCTGTTCACAAAATGATAACAAAAAAATTAGTTATAATGTTCGCGAAAAAAATTGTTTAACGAAATAACACGGTTGATTTATTACAATATTCATTGTTGATTATATTCTCCAACTTTGTATCCAACTGACCACAGTCATTTTGACTGCACACACTAAGCTATGCCTCGTCGGCTCGTCAAAGAGCTGTGACATCGGAAAAATCTGTGAATTGGGTTTTGGATGGGGGCGCCGGGGGAGGGGGATTGGTCGGGCGGGGTATAAGACACAGTTAAACGTTTATGAATGTTTGTACAGGTATATTTTCGCGCGGGCGTTTAAACGACTCAGCCCTAATGCAGAAATAGTATTTTATAATAGGCTCCCTGACAATATAATAATAGAATACTGGGAATAGATTATTTTCTTCTGGGTTGTTTCGTCGTGTCGGTACAGAGTTTTCACTGAGTGAAAACCCTCCATCTACGGGTCGTGAAAGCCTCCAACAACTTATAAAGAATACTGTTTTAGTGGAAGATTTTAAGGGCCAATTAAAGAAGTTGTTCATAAATCAAGAGTTTTATACAGTTAATGAATGAGTACCTTGAGATGGACGTAAGCTGAGATACTGTGTAGTGTATAGGGATGTCAACGGGTACCCGTTACCCGCCCAGTACACACGGGTACAGTTCCAACTTTTCAATACCCGTTACCTGGTACTACCCGTTCCCTTCAATTTGCTGGCATTTAACTTGACACCCACACCGGGGGGGTGTGGATGTCCTGGGATTCCTCGTCTCGATTAGCCATCGTTGCAAAAAATGAGACGTAAAGCCCATTTAGTATCATCTTCTGTAGGCCCATGGAAGAATGCTGCGGAACGGTTGCGAGTCCGAGGGAGCGCACCCGCCCGTCGTAGCTTTACCGCAATCATGTGCTCGTGTTCGAGCTCGGACTATGACGTCATCGCTTTGACACGGCCGACCACCGGATTCATTGTACGTGCCTACCGTAGCGGAGACGCAAGCTTTGAAGCTTTGTTGAATACTTTTGCGATCGTTTTGCATCGAAGACAATGCAACCTGATACCATTTAACAATATAATGTCTCTTTCCACAACTTTGCGAATCATTTGACACCCATGACGATAAAACGCGTATTTAGTATTATTTACTGCCCGGCTAATCCGGGTACGGCGCGAGGGTATCCGGGTACAACTATTTCCGGGTATTGACATCCCTAGTAGTGTATGACATATCTGTCTGTCATGATGTATAACAATTGTAAATATGTTGTTGTTTTCTTATGCCCGCATCTCACTTTACGGAGTCGTCGTGTGTCTAGCGGCCCAGTAGAGACACAAGGGCCTCCCTTTCATATCCATCCACGCCCTCCGGCATCTCGCCAATCACTTCTTTAATAGGCTATAGCCTTTGCTTAAAACACATACTTTCCATATAGTACCCTTCTAGGGTGAAGACGGAAATTTATTACTTGTATGTAAAAAAGAAAAAAAAAAGTCTGCCTGTAACAAAATAAATGTAATAGTCATAAGGAAATAAAACGATCTATCTATCTATCTATTTAAGTTTAGTGCATTCGTGTAGGTGTCGTCTATCGTGCACTCCGTCCCCACACAATCTGCGCACGTCTGACTATGATTCCAAACCTACGGAGATGTTTAGTCAGCCCCGTTTAGTCATGCCCCGTCTCCAAGCGAGACATTGCCGTAGTCGACTACGGCAATGTCTCGCTTGGAGACGGGACGTAAAGTAAAAAAGAAAGACGATCGTCTTTCTTTTTTACTTTACGTTTCTTTTCTCAGTTCAGTTCAGTTTTATTAGCTTCCTTTTTGGTTACAGTGTAACATTGGAGTTGTCATTTAGTACTATATATAGTACATATAGTTTAGTACATATAGTGTAGTACATATACATATATATACTATATTTAGTACATATATATATACAGCTTATTACATAGGTATTGTATTACCTACTCAGAAAAATCTACTATAATTTATGTGTATACACATACACAAATATTTACAATTTAGTGGTTAGATTGGTGGACAGTATCATATTTGTTATCCTACATACATTTAAGCATAGGGTAGCGTAAGCCTCCCAGCTTTTATCCTTTGACTCCTCTTTTCATCTGTCTTTCACTTCATTATTGTAGCTAATTTGAGGTGCAGTTTTATTGCACTGTACGATATGGATTTTACTGTTTGATAGAAAAAAATATTTGAATAAATTATTTACAATTGTTTGATCAATCAATCAATCAAACAATTGTAAATAATTTAAAGGTTTAATTACAATTTTTTTTTTCTTCTTGTGCCAAGATTTTAGTTTTTATCACTTTGAAATGTATTCACGTGGATTCACACAATCACAAATTGTAATATGACCCAAGACCAGTGTTGTTAAGTAACATGCTACAAGTAGCGCGCTACTTGTAGCATGTTACCTTTTTTGGTAGCGAGACTGGTAGCGCGCTACATTTGAAAATGCGGTAAAGTAGCGAATAGCAAGCTACTATATACGAGTATTTGTAGCGAAAAGTAGCCGCTACTCTATTTTTGCAATAAACAAACACACGTTTGTTTCGCCCGCCACAATTCCCACCGTCACAGGTTCGGAATGACGACTGACATTGGCCTTCTGGCTCTATAGTCCCAAAACCGCCTCCCCAGCACTGAGTTTCCTGTTCCACCCCGTGAGCTGTGATATGAGTATGACTCACTTCCGGACCTTACCGCCGTTTCAATAAATAGTACGTACTCTTGGTCCTTTATAAAAAATGAAAGTAGCTGTAAAGTAGCGTCACTACGTTTTTTGAGTAGCTGTACAAGTAGCGAGCTACTTTACAAAATACAGTAGGTAGCTGAAAAGTAGCTAAGTTACTTTCAAAGATCAAGTAGCTATAGCTGTAACAGTGCTACTTTTAAAAAGTACCTAGCTTTAACAACACTGCCCAAGACTAAATAAATAAATAAATAAATAAATAAAATAAGAAAGTTGTTGATAAATGATTTTTCTTCTACTGATTCTATAGAGAATTGCGCTTTGCAATACCTTTGATGCAATCCAAGACGTGTTGACCTTTCGTGTTACGTGATTAGCTTGCGCCGAGAAAAAAAGCGATCATTAATGCAACGTTTGTCATTGTTCGTTGGGCAACTCGAATCTACATGAATGACAATTAGGGGCCGGGTCGAGACTAATTCTAGGCCGAGCCGACTCTGTGCGATGGATCGCGCACGTAGATACGGTGTCTTGCGTCACGCGCTAATTACGTGTCGCAATTGGAACCCGACCAAGCGTTTTGCGAATAGCGACACGTTTAGTTTATTCAAATTATTATTTTATTCAAATTAAATTATTATTTATTTACAAATTATTAATTAAAAAAAATTATTTATTTAGCAATGGGGGTGGATAGCAAGGAAACCAACAGCTTACCTTGTTGCTGACAACCTTCGGAGTTGGTAGACACATAAATACTAGAAAATAATATATGTGTCTACCAACTCCGAAGGTCATCAGTAACAAGGTAAGCTGTTGGTGTCCTTCCTGTCCACCCCCGTTGCTAAATATCCAAAGCCGTTAGGCACTCAAAACACATTCACATAAAATTTACACAAATTAAGTATTATTTATTAGGGCTGCCCAACGATATCGATAATGGAAAAATAATTCGATATCGATATAGAATTATTATATATCGTACATATCGCGATATCGAACTTGCGCCTAATAAGCTAATTGTTTAGAAAGAAAACGATTACGTCACGTCACGCCAACCTCAATATCACTGTTTTTTGTGGATATTTTAAATTCTGAATAGTATACACACAAATGAACATATATTATAAGACATTTTAGAGTTCAAACATTTATTTACGTATTACGGTAATGTTGTTTATAATAAGTGGCCTCTGGCTGGTCTGGAAATCCTAAAAACACACGAGAAAAGTTTGGATATCGCCGATATCGGTACGTTTCTTGATAAGTCCGATATCGCAACACGATATCGATAATTCTTCCCGCGATATCGATATGATCTTTTTTATCGTTGGGCAGCCCTATTATTTATACAAATTTTAGGTTTTCTCCAATGTTGAATTTAAAAGAATTGAATTAAAAGAACATTTATAAAGAAAATAAGCGTTATCCCCAAATCTTCTGCCAGGGACTTTAAAACTGGATTTAATGTTGGCTGTCCAACATACGTTGGTTGGTTGACTACCAGGATCCAGCATACTAAAGATTATTTATTTATTTATTTCTAAACAGCCCTCTGGTAACGGAAGAAGTGATCGAGGACGAGGTTGAGGAGGTGGTTGTGTCAGGCCTGGCTAGCCGGCAACGAAGACATTAGCCCAAGACATGGAGTACTCTGCTACTCCCCCCTACCCGATAAATTAATGTTGGAAACGGGGTCAAGATATATATATATTTATTTATTTATTTATTTATTTATTTATTTATTTATTTATTTATTTATTTATTTATTTATTTATTTATTTATTTATTTATTTATTTATTTATTTATTTATTTATTTATTTATTTATTTATTTATTTATTTATTTATTTATTTATTTATTTCTTTCTTTATTTATTTATTTATTTATTTATTTATTTATTTATTTATTTATTTACAACAGCTATAATATGTCATCAACACAACATCAGCAAAAAGTGTCATGATCACAGAAGAACCGTAACGTCGGTCCAGAGAAGATCACAGATTGTAAAAAATAAATAAATTCACATTTAGAGTCTTCAACCCACTCAGTAACAAAACTGATTTGCAGTGGGGGACTTTAATTTAAAGCGACTAAACCAACCCTGTAGGCTCCGAACACCATCGACGAGTGAGCGATAAGTCGATAACCAATCAAAGATCGATATTTCAAATACGAAACACACGAATCAGTGATTGGACAGTGCGAACACCTGCGGACAGATGCCAGAATCGACAAGGCCGATTCAGAACAACTTTGAATTTATTTAGTGCTTCGTTGCTAGGACGGCTCCAAATTCACCGTTTACTTATTCTTAAGATAAGAGGTAATGGAACTGACTCCTTAATAGAAGTTAAAAAACTTCTGCCTGAACTGGGATTTGAACCCGGGACATTCTGCATTGGAAGCAGAGATACCAACCACTGGACCAACGAACGGCTGTCCAACGTATATTATTGGGTGACCACCAGGATCCAGCATACTAAAGATTTTTTTTTTTTAATTTATTTATTTACTTATTTATTTATTTATTTATTTATTTATTTATTTATTTATTTATTTGTTATTTTATTTATTTATTCATTCATTCATTCATTCATTCATTCATTCATTCATTTATGTATTTATTTATTTATTTATTTACTTATTTACTTATTTAATCTTTTTATTTTCTATCTATTTATTTAATCTATATATTCTATTTATTAGGAAGGATGTGGAAATGCGAGGAGGGGACTGGAATGTAGTTGAGGGGGAAGAGTGGTGGCTGAATAGAAGAAGATGGAGAGGCTTATCTTCAATGCCGACCCAACACAGAGTTGGACGTGGCAACAGATGATGATGATGGTTTATTTATTTACTACAGCCATATGCCATCAACACAACTTCAGCGGCAAGTGTCGTGATCACAGTGGAAACGTAACGTCGGTCTAGAGAAGATCGCAGAAGATTGTCTCATTCATTCTTGTCTCCGTTGTTCCTTCCAGCGATCCACGAGCTGTCACACAACCTGGCGTTTGGTCACAGCCGGCCGCTGGCCAATCGGATGCTGGGATTCTTCGCGAACCTGCCGATCGGCTTCCCCTTCTCCGTCAGCTTTAAAAAGTATCACTTGGAGCACCACAGGGTAAGCCGAGACCAAAGATTATAGATCATTTTTTTCCCTTATGAGTCAATAAGTGATCTAATTTTATTTTATTTTTTTCTAATTTTCTTCTTCTTCTTCTTATTATTATTATTATTATTATTATTATTATTATTATTATTATTATTATTATTGTTGTTATTATTATTGTAATGGTCTGTGTCCGCAGTACCAGGGTGACGAGCTCAAGGACACGGACATACCGACGTACGTCGAGGCCAAGCTGTTCTGCACGACGTTCGGCAAGTTCTGCTGGGTCTGCCTCCAGCCGTTCTTCTACGCGTTGCGTCCGATCATCACCTATCCCAAGCCTCCCAATCGCCTCGAGGTGATCAACGTGGTGATACAGCTCGCCTTCGACTACCTGGTCGTGCGATACTTTGGTGAGTGCGAGCGGCGATCGTCACGAGGCGGCAGAGGTCTGCACGGGCCTAAACATAGTCCAATCACTGATTCATATTAAAATATGGAAACATAGTAGAACAGGTAAAACGTTATATAAAACCTGGATTTCGCCCGTCGAAGAGCTCTGATTAGGGCTCGAAATATTGCGGTTTTAATTGTTTGATCTTGACAAGGAACAGTGTATAGTCCAACTACTAGGTTTTATATAACTGATTCATATGTTTCGTATTTGAAATATATCGATCTTTGATCGGTTATCGCTCACTCGTCGACGGTGTTCGGAGCTTATGGTCGGTTCACACACATGTTTAAGGTTTTGTTTAAGGATTTATTGTTTAATGTTTAACATTCAACTATACGAAAACAACGTTAGCGTTCACACACGGTGCTACGGTTTAGAACCAGTGTTTAATGATTAAGAAAGTTGACCAATGTTCGACTCTTAATCACTAAACCATAAAACGTTAAACGCAACCAATCAAAATCGTCAATCGTCGGTTCAATAATGACGTCACTAGATTCTAGCCAATTGTGCAGCGACATCATCTTGGGTCTTAGCACTTTGTGTGAACACCTGATAAATCCTTGAACAAAACATTAAACAATAAATCCTTAAAGAAAACCTTAAACATGTGTGTGAACCGACAATTACAGGGTTGGTTTAGTCGCTTTAAATTAAAGTGCCCCCACTGAAAATCAGTTTTGTTATACTGAGTGGGTAGACTCTAAATGTGAATTTATTTATCTATTTTATTTATTTATAGAAGCCCGGCCCAGGCTTGCCTGAAGTGTAAATTGGCCCGTAAAAGCCCGTTCAACTGTTAAAGCAGCAAGTTGATTTCTATAGTATTTGGCAAGGAATACGAACGACAGGGTGGGAACGAAAAAGAGATAAGATGTAACGAAATTAGTAACTATTTCCAGTGAAAGTATACGTAACGAAAAGAATTACAACACAAATGTTTTGACCGAAAGTTTCCTACTACGTATTTCGGGTTTGTTTTAGGTTTCGGAAATGTTGGTAAAATAACATTAGTTTTTTTTCATTGCAATTAAAAAAAAAAATAAAAAAGCCCGAAAACTTCCTCCTCGTTCAGTGATATGTAGGCCCTGATGATAAACATATCAAGGCCGGTACTCGTGCAGACCTCTACCAGGCGCTGTCCATGTTTCTGCGACGTCGCGTAGATATTTAAAGGGATGGGCGTCGATTCCAAACACGTATGGGTTAGGGCTGAGTCGTGGAAACGTTTAAACGTGTAAACGCCCGCGTGCAAATATACGTTTACAAATATTCATACACGTTTAACCGTGTCTTATTCCTCGCCTGACCAATCCCCCTCCCCCACCCCCGCCACCCCCACCCCCACCCAAATACCAAACTCGCAGATTTTTCCGATGTGGCGAGTTCGGGGACCGGGCGACGAGCAACATGTGTGGGGTCAAAATGACTGGACAGTGAGCCACAAAAAGGTGGAGGTATAGTCAACAGCGAATATAATAAATCACCCACGTTATTTCGTTGATTTTTTTTTTCGCAATCGTTACGACTAATTTTTGTTATCATTGTTTGAACAGGGTTTAAACGTTTAAACGCCCAAAATTCGGAAAAATAAACGTTTACAAAATTAAACGTTTTCTCCCAGCCCTAGTATGGGTATCGATAATCGAAGGACAGTTATCGTTATCGATTGATAATATCAAGAAACAAAAAGATTTTGAAAATATTAAAATGTAGATTAGATATTTGTGCAAAAAGTTAAAATTCCTTGTGTTTTTTCTTCAAATATTTGCAAGAGAGATTTTTTGATATGCCTCAATTTGCTTGTTCTCAGCGTTATTCTGGTTACAAAAGGTCTGAGATGGGTTGCCCATTAATGCTCAAATTTCGATACTTTCGATACTTAAATTAATATCATAAATTAATAATTAATATTAATAAATAAATTAATATTAATAAATAAATTAATATTAATAAATAAATAAATTTTGGAAACGGGGTCAAGATATATATTATATATATTATTTCCTAGGGTTTCTTAGAGACGTCGAGTCGAGGCTATGTGCAGGTCCGTATCAGGTAATGGTGTAGTGGTCCTAAAGTAAGGCCAGGCCTAAGTTAAGACTTTTTGTGAATCCGGGCGCAGGCGTTTTTTGCGTCGTCACTGGTTTGCAGCAGAGTGGAATTTATCAAATGATTTTTTTAATGAAAATCATTGATTTAAATCGACAAAAAAAAACTTACCAGCATAACCAGGCCTATATCTCCTTTTCAATTTCCCTCGAAGACCATAATCGCATATTATATGAAAAATGAAAGTATAATTGTTTATTTCCTGTCAATTAGTATCGTTTGTAGGCAATTGCAATTTACCAGTTGATTATCCCTTTTGTGGAAACACTTCTTTTTGTTGATTTAAATCAATTAAAATCTGATTTAAATCGAAAAAATCAAAAAAATCTGATTGAAATCAAGAAATCGATTTAAATTAAAAAAATCTGATTTAAATAAAAAAAAATCATGATTTTTTTTTTTTTTTTATTTTTTTTTTTTTATATATCTGCTCCTTGTGTCCAACAATGAAGTCGGGTAGGGGATAGGAACTTAATCCCATCATATTCTGGCCCCTAGGTACATCGAAGCCGGCTGGCCATGCCTGACGCTTCCCTCATGTTTTACTTCCTCCGGCTCCTCCTCTTCACTTTCTTCTTCCTCTGCTCTTTCTACAAATTCTGTCCATACTTTTCTATCTTCCCACCATCGTTCCTCATTGACCTCTTCCCAAGTTGCATTTCTTCTTTCCACGTCCATTGCTATCACTTCTTCCCACCTCAGTCTTGGTCTTCCCCTCTTTCTTTTCTTTTTCCCTGCTTCTTTCTCAAACTCAATTTTCGGGATCCAGTCTTCCTGCATTCTTTTCATGTGTCCAAACCACCGCAGTCTTTCTTTTCCCAGCTTAAAGTTTAGACTCTCCACTCCAAGTTCCTTCCTTATCTTTGAGCTCCTTATCTTATCAATCTTGGCCACTCCTGCCACACTCCTTAGGAACTTCATTTCTGCTGCTTGTATTGCTTTTTCTTCTTTTCCCCCAACTGGCAAAGTCACCGCTCCATACGTGAGTACTGGTACAAAATATGCTTTGTATATTAACAATTTGCATTGCCTTGGTATCTCTTTTTTCCAAATCAGTTTCCTCACTAACTGGAAAAAATTTTCAGCCGTCCCCGTTCGTCTTCCAATCTCCTTGTCAATTTTACCATCAGATGAGATGATGCTTCCAAGATACTTGAAATCCTGAGTCTCTACTATTCTTCGCCTTGCAGTACAATCTTTGGTCTATCCGCTTTCCTCTTCTTATTCCCTTATTCTTATTCGCTTCCTCTTAATAAAAATAAAAAAATCATGATTTTTTATTTTGTTTTAATAAAAATCGAAAAAATTATGATTTTTGATTTTTTTTAGTAAAAATCAAAAAAATCATGATTTTTGATTTTTTTTATAAAAATCGAAAAAATCATGATTTTTTGATTTTTTTTAATAAAAATCGAAAAAATCATGATTTTTTGATTTTTTGAAAATAAAAATCGAAAAAATCATGATTTTTGATTTTTTTTTTATAAAAATCAAAAGATTGATTTTTGATTTTTTTTTTATAAAAATCAAAAAATCATGATTTTTGATTTTTTTTTTCTATAAAAATCAAAAAATTCATAATTTTTTATTTTTTTTTATAAAAATCGAAAAAATCATGATTTTTGATTTTTTTTTATAAAAATCAAAAAAATCATCCACGCTTGTTTGTAGGTTGGCACGTGATGGCGTACATGGTGGGGGGGTCCCTTCTTGCGATGGGCATCCACCCAGTAGCCGGCCACTTCATCTCCGAGCACTACATGTTCAAAAAGGGGTACGAGACGTACTCGTACTATGGCTGTCTGAATGCGATCACCTTCAACGTCGGCTACCACAACGAACACCACGACTTTCCAGCGGTGCCGGGCTCCAGGCTGCCCGAGGTGAGTGCGTTCCAACCAGGGTGGAGGCTTTTTTTTATTTTTATTTAAAAAAATCAAAAATCATGATTTTATTTTTTTACCCGGAAAACCACGATAGTATAAATCAATGATTTTTATCAAAAAAACCATTTGATTTAAATCTGATTTAAATCAATTCCACTCTGGTTCCAACGTCGGGGATTATCAAGAGCGAAGGATACCTCTACGTAAAAAACCGCGGAAAATTTTCATTTTTTAATTATTAAATCTCAAGATTGAAACACAAAATCAAAAATCTGAGAAACCGTAGCGCTGTGGTTTGGTAAGCCCTACATACTGAATGATAAATGTATTTAACGTTATAATCAGTATGACGGTGATAACGATTTCCTTAAATTACTAGGGAAATCGTTATCACAGTCATACTGATTATAACGTTAAATACATTTATCATTCAGTGAGGAAGGCTGACCAAACCACAGCGCTATGATTTCTCAGATTTTCGATTTTGTGTTTCAATGTTGAGATATAATTGAAAAATAAAAATTTTCTGCGGTTTTTGACGTAGAGGTATCCCTCACTTTTAAGTCCGTAAAAGGCATAGTTTTGTCTGATCGCTAAAATTCGAGATGTCCCATCGATCCCTCGATTTGCCACGAATAATGTCATGAAAAATTGATTCGATTGGTTAAAAACCCTAGTTTTTATGTTTGTGTGTTTGTCTTCCGCGGCGGTCAAGATGACAGGTGCGATAACAAAGGTACCCCTCGCGGCTGGATCGCGCCGGCTAGGCAAGGGATGGAGTGAGGTAGGGGGGGAAATGTGGCCTCGTTGGTCCAGTGGTTAGCATCCCTGCTTCCAATGCAGAAGGTCCCGGGTTCAAATCCCGCTTCAGGCACAAGTTTTTTAACTTCTAATTTGGATTCAATTCCACTACTTCTTGGCTTAGGAATAAGTAAACGGTGACTTTGAAACCGTCCTAGCAACGAAACACTCGATAAATTCAAAGTTGTTCCGAATCGGCCTCGTTGATTCTGGCATTTGTCCGCGGGTGTTCGCACTGTCCAATCACTGATTCGTATGTTTCGTATTCGAAATATCGATCTTTGATTGGTTATCGCTCGCTCGTCGATGGTGTTCGGAGCCTACAGGGTTGGTTTAGTCGCTTTAACTTAAAGTCCCTCACTGCAAATCAGTTTCGTTACTGGGTGGGTAGACTCTAAATGTGAATTTATTTATTTATTTATTTATTTATTTATTTATTTATTTATTTATTTATTTATTTATTTATTTATTTATTTATTTATTTATTTATTTATTTATTTATTTATTTATTTATTTATTTATTTATTTATTTATTTATTTATTTATTTATTTATTTATTTATTTAGGCCCTATTTATTTATTTATTTATTTATTTATTTATTTATTTATTTATCTATTTAAATACTGTATTCATTTTTTTTTATTTTTTTTATTTATTTATTTATTTATTTAAAGAGGTAGGGGGGGAATGTGGGTGGCATCCTAAGACCACAGAGTCCTTTGCAAGAAGTATAGTATGTAATTGGACTGACCAAGCCCGTGTGTCCGCAGGTTCGCCGCATCGCCCCCGAGTTCTACGACAACCTCCCCCACCACGACTCCTGGACGGCCGTCCTCAGAGACTTCATAATGGACCCAGACATCGGGCCGTACGCTCGCATACGCAGGAAGCACAAGGGGCTGGACACGTAGTCACCCCCCCCTTAATTGGGTTACCCAAATCCTGAAAGCCTAAATCATGATATCTTATCCTGGTAACACCCCCCTCCCCCCCTCCCACGCACTCTGTCTTGATGCTACCGGTGAGTGAGTAATATAGGGTAGAGGCCTTACGCCATCGGCAGTTTGTCTACCGCCTTTTACTCCCCAAAAAAATAGTTTAGTCGGGTAGTAGAAGTTCGCCAAGCGACGCGATGCGGAGCCCGATTGGTCGGCTACTTCACCGAAGATATACAAAGACGGCCGAAAACTCCGTCATCGCGTCGCTTGGCGAACTTCTACTACCCGACTAAAGTATGTTGGGCAGTAAAAGGCGGTAGACAAACTGCCGATTACGTTGCGACTCAACCCCTATATTACTCACTCAACGATACTAGGGATGTCATAGGGTAGGAAAATTCGTATCCGGTTCCAGACTCTCTAGGAATTAGGTTACCCAAATCCTGAAAGCCTAAATTATGTTACCTTATCCCGGTAACCTACCTCCCCCCCCCCCGAAACCACGCGGTTGAAGGCCGTTCACTGTAGTTTCGAGGAAAGTAGCCGCAAAAATATCGACGCTCAATTTTTTTTTCTTTTTTTTTTACAAATACTACCACCCGATCAAGAAATTGGAATCCTAAAAACGGATTCGGATAATTTCTGGATTCGGGTAACCCAAGTACCCGGGTACCCTATTACATCCCTAATAGTTAGTTTGTGTAGCCTACGTGAGCTGGAGTACAGCGGTCCCACTTTCGTTCGAACGCGTTCGAGTTAACGGTTGCGATCGTAAGAGGCCTGTCGCAACTAATTTTAACCAAGCACTGTCGTAGCACTCTTGGCACTCTCTCTCTCTCTCTCTCTCTCTCGACTCAAGCACTCTCGGGTGTAGCCCCGTCGATTGTACCTTAAAACGCTGACGTTTCGTTCATCGTCTTCAGGGCTAAAACTTGAAGACTACGTAGTTTAGTTGACGGTCGCGGAATGACACCTGCTCGATCCAGCTCGAACCTGCTCGATTGCGGCTCTTAATGGAAGGTAACCCATTGGATATTTAATTAATTTGATTTGAAAAATGTTAAATTGAAAGAACGTTTAACACTTACGTTAGTCTTGCGTACAAAGCTTTTACGGGGACTCTGCGGATTATACGTACGTGAATTTGAATTAGAGTGGGATTACTGTAGTGTGCGACTTCCCCCCCCCCCCCCCCCCTCCCTCAACCCAGTGTGAACTTTGGTACGGGGCCAATGTATAGATTTAATATTAATATACATTATTTTATTATGTATACTTTAAAACAAGTAGATTAATCGAAATTTTTTGTGATCTGGATTATTTTGTTTATTTAGCTTTTGTTTTCGAATCTGTTTTTGAAAAGTTGGGATTTAAGACTCCACAATAATTGTTGAATAGGTAAATTTCTTCTTTCTGATATGATCTATGCTTCAAAATAAAATAACGTTTTGTGATTTTGAAGAATTGAATGAATTTGTAAGTTGTAGATCTTTTATGGAGAGATATAAAATTGAAGTACTATGTATAGGCTAATTATGTACATAGTGAAGTGTAAAAAAAAAAAAAATGTAGTTTTTTTAATGAATACTAGTGAGTAAGACCACTGATAAAATTGTGCTCTTTGTGAATGTAAAAGATATTACTTGATCTTTAACTCTGCAGCTAGAGTTAACAGAGAAGGATACCTCTACGTCAACAACCGCACAACATTTTCATTTTTAAATTACATCTCAAGAATGGGCTTCGAAATCGAAAATCTGAATCAACAGCGCACTGTGGTTTAGGAAGTAAGCCCTACATACTGAATGCTCTAGGCCTAAGTTGTGTTTTACATTATAATCAGTATGGTTTTTTATATATAATTAATTTTATTACTAATAATCAAATTAAATCAAAATAACTATGCAAATGGTTATAATATTTCATTTAGTCTGTAGGGCTTGCCAAAACACAGTGCGCTGTTGATTTAGATTTTCTATTTCTTGTTGCAATCTTTGGATATAATTAAATATTTAAACTTTTCTGCGGTTTTTGACGTAGAGACTACCCTTCGCTTTTAAGAATGCTCGAAAACATTGAAGAAGTGGAAAGTAAGCTTGATGTGCAGTTTCATTATATATTAGAGCTAAAGATGATGACGACAAACGCATTTTCATATATCGTAATATTTCACACAGTTGTCGAGATACATTGGTTTTCATGTACTGTATCTCTGAAGAGTGTCGAGTAGCAAGACGAACGTTAATGAATCCATCTCCAGCCCACCTGGGACTCGAACCCAGATCTTTAGCTTTGCAGGCAGATGCGTTGACCATTTGACCATTGGTAATCTAACCCTCATATCTGCAAGGCAAGCAGAAGATCTGGGTTCGAGTCCCAGGTGATCTGGGTTCGAATCCCAAGGGGGTATGGATTTTTTAGGATTTGTCTTCCTAATCCGGATTATAAATTATTATTACTATAAGCAGAGCCCTGCTTGTATGGTGATTAAAAAACCCGAATTTCGTTTTTAAATTCCTAAAAAGCGGTGAATAAGCGGTGACTAACAAAATTACCTATTTTAGCGAGAAAATTGGCTATTTTTTGCAAAAGCGGTAAAAAAGCGACGATTATATTGAAAATATAATCCCAAATATATATAAATATATAAATACACACAACGGAGACTGCCCCCCCCCCCCCACCCACCCGATGACATATGTAACGGTCCGGTCTATGGGTGCGTCATTGGGGGTAACATTCCACTTGGCCTTCGAGGGGGTGGGCGTGCAAGTCAACAACAAAGGTGGATAAATTACGCGCATTATTACAGTTCAAGCATGACCAAAAAAGGCACATCCGAAAATCAAAAAAATTATTTAATTTTAATTAAAATTTTAATTTAATTTTAATTAAAATTTTAATTTAATTTTAATTAAAATTTTAATTTATTTTTAATTTAAATAAAATTTAATTTTCGAACTAAAAATTTTTGTTTAAATTTTCTAAAATACTTGCTGAATATCGCTAATAAATCGCAAGTATCGCAGAAATCGTTGAAAATCGCGAATATCTCGAAAAACCGCCGATTTCGCGAAAATTCTGAGCATATGGCTGTCATCAGGATGAGCCAAAATGTGAACATCTGAAAAAAAATATGACCTTTTCAACAATTCGCGTTTATCGCGAAAACCATAAACGCAGGGCTCTGACTATAAGTAATGAAATCTTTGCAATATCGTATCAATTACGATAATTATCGAAACGCTTGTATTTTGGGTTTTCATTATTAGAAGAAACTTCGTCAAATTCATTCTATATTAATTTGTACAGTGTGTTTTGTCGTTCTCAAGACGTATGAAGAACCGTTTATTGTGCACGGTTTTCACTAAGGTTGCCCATCGACATCGATTAATCGATTAATAATCGATGTCGATGCAAATTTCCGACATCGATTTTTTTTTTTATAAATCGAATCGTTTTTTACACAAAATAATAATAATAAAATAGTCTGCACTCCGCTCGTCGACAAGGTCATAGCACATTACCAGAAGGTTTGCGATGAACAAGAAACGATTTTTTTTAGTTTTTACATTGTTCAAGGAACTTTTTTTTCCGACGTCGATTATTTCAAGTTTGACGTCGATGTGGAAAAATTTCCGACATCGCGATGTGACATCGATGTTTTGATGTCGATGTTGTAATTTAACATCGATGGGCAACCTTAGTTTTCACGTGTTCTGATTGGCTACACAGCCGACATCACCATTTCCGTCACGTTTGTATTTGAAAAAAGTATTTATGGTACATGTCGAGTGTATTTCAAATGTGTGCACAATCTATTTGTTAGTATAGTATTTACAACATTTTGTTATTTTTTTAAAGAGCGTTCGGAAGTAGTAATTTTACCGCTAAAACATACGTCTGAACTTCCGCTCCTCACTCCTAAACAGATAATAGGATTTCTCTCTAATTTTATTTACGAATTTACGAAAGTGTCAAATTAGTGACTTTTAGTATGAAAACACAAGATATTAATCTTGAAAGAGTATAAATACTTATTTGATAAAATATGTAAATTTGTACATAATGTAGTTTCAATGGGTGCAAAATTATTGTAGGCCTATATATTTTAACATTTTTTAATCCTCTTTCAAGATTAATAATCAATAATCAATCAAGATTAATCAAGATATAAATCTTGAAAGAGTATATGAAAAATGATAGAATATGTAAATTTGTAAACAATGTAGTTTCAATGGGTGCAAAATTACCGTATATATATTTTAACATTTTTTTAATCCTCTTTCAAGATTAATATCTTACGTTTTCGTAATGAAAGTCATCGATTTGACATTTTTATACTCGGACGTAAAATTAGAGATAAATCATATTATCGGTAAGCCAGTGTCCCGTATTACAACTGGTAGGTTGTATATTACAGTACGGATTTGATTTAGCCAAAAATATGCCATAAAAAACCGGTTCCGAAGTTGAGGAACCGGCTTGAGCTTTTCACACCCGTTGTCATCACTAGTCTTAATGTAACTTTGTCCTTGTTTCAATTTCTTGATTCTATGGAAGACCGTATGACAGCAGCGCTGCGAGCGTTCCTGTTCACACAAATGTCAGTTAGCCCCTCACTTGACGCATACAATAATGATGTCGCGCGGAAATACAGATGGCTGTGGGACGGCTTAACCTAAAGGCTGGTCCACACAGATTTTTAAGACATAATGCATAAGGTTTGAAGACGTTGTTTTTAAAACAACAATGAAAACAACGTCTTAAAACTAAAACTTTGTGTGAACGCCAGTACGTGTTTCCTATGATCCAACTTTACGACTACGCGTTAAACCTTAAATCGTATGTCTTAAAAATCTGTGTGGACCAGCCTTTACCTGCGCACGAAGAGTGTGGTAGACTGTGTTATTCCATCAACCATTGTACTAGGTTTCACTTGTTTATTGGATTCTTCAGCTGATTGTTATTTTAATAACATAAGCTTACTAAGAATTATGTTTTAAGTGCTTAAGTATGTCTATAATCAAAATTACTGTAAATAGTGTATTGCATATCAGATTTGGAGCACTTAACTGAAGCTGAGCTGGATATAATAGGTAAACTGAACGTCATCGCTCACAGCGCACTCTACCTGTCATACGGTCTCCCATAAGTATGATATTTAGCCCGAGCTGGTAGGGCGATATGTGAAATGAAAGGTCCTTGTTAGTTGTTTTAAAGTTAACGGCAATCATACCTTTGATGTGCGGTGCAGCTATGTTCTTGTTGAGTGTCCAGAGGGCAGGGTTTGTTTTAAAATTAATTAAAAGTGTTGTCTTGTGTGGGGGGGGGGGGGGGGGAGGGGAGGTTGTCTTTGATAAAGAAATGTAATGTAGATTATGAAAGTAGGTGCCAATCGGCTGGAATGGTATATAATGTGAGGAAAGGATCCAACAGCTTACCTTCGTGATAGATTGACGGATTTGCAAGTTTGAAGTACACATAAAAAACATAATACAAATATAACGAATTTAACGTCGTTATATTTGTATTATGTTTTTAATGTGTACTTCAAACTCGCAAATCCGTCGTCTTACACGAAGGTAGCTGTTGGATCCTTTCCTCACATTATATACCAAATGTAATGTAGAAATACAAGAACTAGGAATGCAAACCAGTTTGGAATTGGTTCTATCGCAATGCGGATCCGATTTTTGTTCGAAAGTTGGCTGTAAATACATTGATAGGTACGTACTTGCACACCGGCTAATTTCCGTTGTAATGATTTGTTGAACAGAGTTGCCGGTTGTCGTGCGTCTCGCTTGAAACACGTGTTTGTAACAATTGTTCTTGAATTGTTTGTTTAAACTGTCAAAGCTTCTTCTATCAATAGCCGCCTGTTCTACGTGTACCCAAGCCATTTAGCGCGTTTCGTCAAACGTTTTTACTATCGTGAACTCCAGAAATTAAGAAACCAATCCCGACTGGGAATCGAGCCCGGGTCTCCCACTTGCCGGATGGGCGCCTTGACCCCCCCCCCAGACAACCGGGTCTGGCAATTTAATGTCTGGATGTTGCACATTATATAACATCTATGTACATCCTGGGCAAATAAATAAATAAATTCACATTTAGAGTCTACCCACGCAGTAACGAAACTGATTTTCAGTGGGGGACTTTAATTTAAAGCGACTAAACCAACCCTGTAGGCTCCGAACACCGTCGACAAGTGAGCGATAACCAATCAAAGATCGATATTTCAAATACGAAACACATGAATCAGTGATTTGGCAGTGCGAACACCTGCGGACAGATGTCAGAATCAACAAAGCCGATTCAGAACAACTTTGAATTTATTGAGTGCTTCGTTGCTAGGACGGCTCCAAAGTCACAAGTTCCTGGATTCGATTCCCGGTCACGGTTGTTTTTTTCAATTTCTGGATTTCACAACTAATGCGGCCACTAGAGTATTTCTCTAATTAATTAATATACATTTGTAATTATTATAGGGTGTTGAAAACTGTCACCAAAAACTTGCTTTAAGTCTCAAAACTGCTCTGTTTGTTAATAATATACGTATACAATACATATTTACCTCCTGATTGGTGGCAACAATGTGGCTATGTTTGGCAACAATGCAACCAAACAATGTGGCTATGTTTGGCAACAATGCAACCAAACAATGTGGCCTATTTTGGCAACAATGCAACCAAACAATGTGGCCATGTTTGGCAACAATGCAACCAAACAATGTGGTCATTTTTGGCAACAATGCAACCAAACAATGTGGCCATGTTTGGCAACAATGCAACCAAACAATGTGGCCATGCTTGGCAACAATGCAACCAAACAATATGGCTATGTTTGGCAACAATGCAACCAAACAAGATGGCCTATTTTGGCAACAAGATGGCCTATTTTGGCAACAATGTGGCCATTTTTGGCAACAAGGATCTTGTTACTAAATACGTAATTGCAATTAATTAAGTAGGCCTACCGTTCTAGCCAATGGCTAGGACAGAACGCTTGTTGTAAAAATGTGATCCTATAAATGGTATTTTGAAGTGTTTAAACTGGGTTGTGCTTTTTCTTTTTTATTCCTACCTAAATCTGTGTGTTTCCACATTTAAATTTTTTTCATAGAGATTTGTCATTGTTGGTATATTTTTTTTATGTTTTTAACACATGGACATCACAAGGCAACTCTGTCATCCTAGGTTTTCTAGGGGTATTAAAAAAAAAGATTATATACATCACTCGCCTGATGTTGTATTTAGGCTTATTGAAGATACACATTTTTTTAAGTGCAACTATATAGAAGAAAAGCAAATTTACCAAAGTCTTTGTTAATTTTTCTTATTTCTTCTGCAGCTTTAATTAAAGGCATCAATGATTAATAAATATAGCAACAAAATAGAAAAAAATCGTTTTATTAATATTTAGCGGGGGCCTCATTTTGCCTAACTTTTTGTTCCGAGATTAGCGGTTAATCGGAGATACATGGCGCTTGGTAGAGGACACCATGCATTTGTTTGTTGAAACAATGGTAACCAATCGGAGATCATTGTAAATCGTAACAAAGTTCAGTGGATTTGGATCTTAAATAGGATTTATTATAAAAATTAAAGCGGGGTGCACACAAAGTCACAAGGTGTTGTCAAAGAACCTACAACGAAGACGTGGCATTTGTGGCTATGGTATTGTTGAGGGCTTTGCATCTTTTCCCGTATGTCACATCCCTGACTAGTGTGGTAGTTGTTTTGACTACGATGAGTTGAAATATCTGAACTCTCTAATACCAGTCTTATTGCTATTGCTATTGCAATGACGCGTGAGTGTGAACCCTTGTACGTAATCCTTAGAGCCCAACACAGCTTATACCTATACCTATACCTTGTGACATTGTTATGTATTATGATACTTATGTGTGCACCGGGCTTAGGAACACATTAAAATAAATTTTATGTGTAAAAAGTGTTTTTCTAAATTTTGTTTCGATCTCCCAAAGTGCCAGTATTTCACGTTAGCTCTACCTCTGCGTCACAAATCACGCTCTGACCCATTCAACGCTAGTCCGCTGCAATATGCAATCTTGGTTTGTAAAAGATTCTTTTTGCTAAAATGTGGTCGAATTTAAAACATTGTTTACAATTTAGTAGTGAATATTTGCTTGTGATCTGCAATATCTGTACATGCACCACATGTATCAAAAGAAAAATTAATAAATATATTTTAAGTACATTCTTTGTAGAGTATTTTGTAGAGAATAGGATGAACGTATTATGGAGGATTGTTAATATAATCCAGAATTGGACATGGATGACAGAATTCGTGACGCTCAAACTTTTGCTATGTATCTATCCTCCTGTCCACGCCCACCCCGCTGTACTCCAGGCATCCCTTGAGCGGGATATGGCTTTGTCCAGTTTGTCTTCATCCGATATCAACCCTGCTTCGACAACCGCGAATGCATCAATATTTTGGTCATGAATAATCTTCTTAAATTCTACATTCTTTGTAATTCAAGTGGACGTAGGCCTACGGCACTTTTTCATACGGGGAGGCGTAACAAGTTCGCAGAGAGCGTTGCGAGCGACCCGGCCAACGGTCACTGAAAATTGGATACATACAATTTCAGCAATACGAATGACTACTTGACTTCTTTCGAATCGATGGATATTTTCCCAATAACAATTGTCAATTAGTGCACTGGCTTCTAGAGGGGTTTTCGGTGACTTCTAGCAGGCAGAGCTCAGTGGCCGGAACGCTCGCAGCGCTGCAGTGTAGTCGTTTGTTGTATGCCTCCCCATTCTTTTTATCTTTGGTGACATCGTGTGACCTGGTTGTCAAGTGTTGGGGACAAAAATAATCATTTAGATTGATTGATAGATATTTGGGTTGAATGTCTCATATTTTTGAACGTAGCTAATCTAGAATATGAGTGGGTGAAATATGAAGATGATGAGGGGTGTTAAGAGGTAAAGGGCCAATGGTGTATTCTATAATATAGCTGATTTTGTTAGTAGTGGTGCAACTGACAAGTAAGGTAGGCTGCTATTTTCTGATCTTCTTACAGAACTTTTATCGTATTTAATTTATTTCTGTAAATGTTTGAATTTTTATCACTACGTATTATTATTGTGTATTTATGTACATTTTACATGGGCCTATTTTGTTGGTAAATTTTAATTACATTTTGGGTTTAGTCATGAATGACAAATCCTATACTTTGTACTTAGGTCAAGTCAAGTCCTTGGATGCTAATAAAATGAATGAATGGGAGGGTGTGAGGAAAGGGGAAAAGGGAATCCATTTCGTCTGGCTTCTCCCTCTCGACCTAGGGTGGCCCTACCAGAAACATACGCTTCCGCCGGCATTAGTGGCCTTTACACGTACACTCTTGCGCACGGAATTGGTTGTCGCGCGTTCTTTCCTGCAGGTAAAACTGTCCGTGTAAAAGCAAGCTTGCAAGGGAAAGAACGTCATGAATCATCTGAACACTCCGAACACTCCACGCACCACGCAAAAGTGTGGTAAAGACAAAGGGATTGGCATTTACCTGCACACTCCTGAACGCGCGCTTTCGTTTCCCTGCGGAGCGTGCGCGCAAGAGTGTGATGCAGTTTTAAACACCACACAACCCATGGTTTTGAACGTGGTATTTCCTTCACGAAGGAACGCGACACGCAAGCGTGCGCGCAAGAGTGTACGTGTGAAGGCCGCTGTTGTTATATATTGACATCTTCTTAAGGTAGAAGGAAGACAAATTCGGCCAACGAAACAATTTGCAAGGTTTTCTCACTTTTATTTATATACACCAAAGATATAAAATAAAGTTGTACATTTTTAAATTAATATATACATCCGTTTTAATATTAGACTACATTATATAATTGTATAAAAAATAAAAATGCATTTCGACACCAATTTTTCAAAAAGTGAACGTGTATATATTATATTATATGTTATGACCTAAGACAGAAAGTATAAAGAAAAGCCGACCCCGCTGGGAATCGAACCCAGGTCGTAAGACCCACCACACAAAGATAACCACCTTTCCGTCTTACGTCAAAAGATACACAACATAATATTCATAAGTCCTGTAGTTAGATGACATTAACATTTTTAAAACAATTTTTTTAACATTTTCAAATTTCTTATACCAAAAAATACTTCTTACGAGCCTACACGCAGCCATTGCTCATAATAAGTTATTCAATCATTCCACAAGATAATTGTACTGCAATTAGTTATCGTGTGTTAATGTAATGCAAATGTGATATAAAAAAAACATCGAGATATACAATTCATAGGTTCCACGTACGTCACGTCTTTGCGCGTGGCGGCCACATTTGTGATCAAACTTCGACATTGCCATGGAGAAACAATTGAAGGCCGTTGTGGTAGAACACAGAAATCCTTACTTCTCTATTTTAACATAAAATTGCATTACTTATGTTTACTATTTATATGATAATTTATGCTCTTTTAGTAAATTTGAAAAATCTTCGCCAATGATCTAGGATTGTCTACATCAAATGTGTCGCAATCATGGCCGCTGTGACGTCACGTGGGAACTGTGAATTATTTCTTCAAATAACATTTCATCTCTTGTATAAACTCAAGTTTGTCAAACCAATATAATATGTTTCCATTACCTTGATAAAGTTTTCTCCTGTACAACATACCATAAAATGGATTAGTTAATAAACCAAGACAATAGGGAATGCTCATACGATTTTCTTAATTGATTTTTAAATACGTCGTCCCATATCTAATAACAATATGTTTTTAAATTTTGAATATCGAATCAGTCTATGCCTCAAAATAATTGATTTAGTAACGATAAACAAAAGGGCGCGAAAAACGAGCCGCCGCCATGTAGAGTGGATTTGACGTCATGGTTTGTGTCTGTGTACGCTCACCGCCTCAGCGATTGGTCTGTTACGCCACGTCTACTGAATCATGACGTCACAGCCACCTGAACGCGTTTCAGATCCCCGAGTTTAAACTTCAATAAATGCGACCACATTAAACCTATTTAAAAATTTCTTTTTTACTTGGGACTTGCATTAATATACTTTGTGTATCATATACTATTAAATTAAGTGCTTGATTTAACAAAAAAAAAAATCGTATGAGCATTCCCTATTGCAAGCTAAACAACACCTTTCTTTTGGTTCGTCATGTTGGCACCAGAGAGCACACAGTCCCTAGCACTGCTAAACAACTAAACAACCTCTTCTTTTGTAACCACTTATTTACATAAAGCCAACAAATTGGAGGAAAAAGTTGTTTTTTAGTAACATTTTCTCCACAGCCGTAAAACTGATAGAGATAGGTTGATTCAACTTTTCACACTCATAGGGTCAAATGCCTAGTCACGTGCTCCTCAACTCAGCCTTTCCTCAGACTCGCCCAACCACCAATCACAAAAAGCAGTCCACACATCGACATCGTAATGCTGCTCTGTGATTGGCGGTTGGGTGAGGCTAAGGAAAAGCTGAGTTGAGGAGCGCGTGAGTAATGCTACGTTTACAGCTACGCGTTGTGAGCGAAGCGAGGGCGCGAGCTCCAATCAGCGGCCGAGTTTCTGCAAAGAAGTTAATAGTTTCACGCAAACTCGGCCGCTGATTGGAGCTCGCGTCCTCGCTTCGCTCGCAACGCGTAGCTGTAAACGTAGCATAACGACTATGCATTAGACTGTCATTCTTGCATGATGCACTACGTAACATAATATATAATACATAATGTCGTTTGTTTGAAATAGCTGACGAGGGTTGATCCAGCTTTTCCACTATGACGTAATTTTAAAGGACACGCCCACTCCTCTTACGATTAATGGACACGCCCACTTCTCTTACGATTAATGGACACGCCCACTCCTCTTACGGTTAATGGACCCGCCCACTCCTCTTACGATTAATGGACACGCCCACTTCTCTTGCGATTAATGGACACGCCCACTTCTCTTGCGATTAATGGGCACGCCCACTCCTCTTACGATTAATGGGCACGCCCACTCCTCTTACGATTAATGGACACGCCCACTTTTCATACGATTAATGGAAACGCCCACTCTTACGATTAATGGACACGCCCACTCCTCTTACAATGAATGGTCACGCCCACTTCTCTTAGGATTAATTGACACGCCCACTCATCTTACGACTAATGGACACACCCACTCCTCTTACGATTAATGGACACGCCCACTCCTCTCACGATTAATGGACATGCCCACTTCTCTTACGATTAATGGGCACGCCCACTCCTCTTACGTTTAATGGACACGCCCACTCCTCTTACGAACAAACCTATGTGATGATTTAAATGATTTAACAATAAAACAACAAAAATTAAAAAAAGAGATTAATTGACAGCGAAACTCCTTGTAATAGATTACTTTCTTGCCACCAGAATGCATCTAGTGAGTCTATTTTGAATGGCCAATAGGAACCAAAGTATGCCTGTCTATCTAAGCTGGCAACTTTGTTGCTCCATGTTGGCAAAGAGCTTCATAACCTAACCGTAGGTTCCTATTAAGGTCTTTGATGTTGTGTTCACGGCTCACGAGGCGATCATATGGTAGACGCTGGATGTCACGGCCCACAGGATCCTCAGCATGACCAGCCAGATGGTGGCCTTGACCACCTGGTGGAGCCAGTACAGCCTGTAACACATCACGGTGGTGGACGGGTAAATACAAGGCCCTCAGCTCACGAGGCGATCACATGATAGACGCTGGATGTGACGGCCCCTCAGCACGACCAGCCAGATGGTGGCCTTGACCACCTGGTGGAGCCAGTACAGCCTGCAACACATCACGGTGGTGGACGGGTAAATACAAGGCCCTCAGCTCACGAGGCGATCATATGATAGACGCTGGATGTGACGGCCCCTCAGCACGACCAGCCAGATGGTGGCCTTGACCACCTGGTGGAGCCAGTATAGCCTGCAACACATGGTGGTGGTGGACGGGTAAATACAAGGCCCTCAGCTCACGAGGCGATCATATGATAGACGCTGGATGTGACGGCCCCTCAGCACGACCAGCCAGATGGTGGCCTTGACCACCTGGTGGAGCCAGTATAGCCTGTAACACATCACGGTGGTGGACGGGTAAATACAAGGCCCTCAGCTCACGAGGCGATCATATGATAGACGCTGGATGTGACGGCCCCTCAGCACGACCAGCCAGATGGTGGCCTTGACCACCTGGTGGAGCCAGTATAGCCTGTAACACATCACGGTGGTGGACGGGTAAATACAAGGCCCTCAGCTCACGAGGCGATCATATGATAGACGCTGGATGTGACGGCCCCTCAGCACGACCAGCCAGATGGTGGCCTTGACCACCTGGTGGAGCCAGTATAGCCTGTAACACATCACGGTGGTGGACGGGTAAATACAAGGCCCTCAGCTCACGAGGCGATCATATGATAGACGCTGGATGTGACGGCCCCTCAGCACGACCAGCCAGATGGTGGCCTTGACCACCTGGTGGAGCCAGTATAGCCTGTAACACATCACGGTGGTGGACGGGTAAATACAAGGCCCTCAGCTCACGAGGCGATCACATGATAGACGCTGGATGTGACGGCCCCTCAGCACGACCAGCCAGATGGTGGCCTTGACCACCTGGTGGAGCCAGTACAGCCTGTAACACATCACGGTGGTGGACGGGTAAATACAAGGCCCTCAGCTCACGAGGCGATCATATGATAGACGCTGGATGTGAGGGCCCCTCAGCACGACCAGCCAGATGGTGGCCTTGACCACCTGGTGGAGCCAGTATAGCCTGCAACACATCACGGTGGTGGACGGGTAAATACAAGGCCCTCAGCCCACGAGGCGATCATATGATAGACGCTGGATGTGACGGCCCCTCAGCACGACCAGCCAGATGGTGGCCTTGACCACCTGGTGGAGCCAGTATAGCCTGTAACACATCACGGTGGTGGACGGGTAAATACAAGGCCCTCAGCTCACGAGGCGATCATATGATAGACGCTGGATGTGACGGCCCCTCAGCACGACCAGCCAGATGGTGGCCTTGACCACCTGGTGGAGCCAGTATAGCCTGCAACACATCACGGTGGTGGACGGGTTAATACAAGGCCCTCAGCTCACGAGGCGATCATATGATAGACGCTGGATGTGACGGCCCCTCAGCACGACCAGCCAGATGGTGGCCTTGACCACCTGGTGGAGCCAGTACAGCCTGTAACACATGGTGGTGGACGGGTAAATACAAGGCCCTCAGCTCACGAGGCGATCATATGATAGACGCTGGATGTGACGGCCCCTCAGCACGACCAGCCAGATGGTGGCCTTGACCACCTGGTGGAGCCAGTATAGCCTGCAACACATCACGGTGGTGGACGGGTAAATACAAGGCCCTCAGCTCACGAGGCGATCATATGATAGACGCTGGATGTGACGGCCCCTCAGCACGACCAGCCAGATGGTGGCCTTGACCACCTGGTGGAGCCAGTATAGCCTGCAACACATCACGGTGGTGGACGGGTAAATACAAGGCCCTCAGCTCACGAGGCGATCATATGATAGACGCTGGATGTGACGGCCCCTCAGCACGACCAGCCAGATGGTGGCCTTGACCACCTGGTGGAGCCAGTATAGCCTGCAACACATCACGGTGGTGGACGGGTAAATACAAGGCCCTCAGCTCACGAGGCGATCATATGATAGACGCTGGATGTGACGGCCCCTCAGCACGACCAGCCAGATGGTGGCCTTGACCACCTGGTGGAGCCAGTATAGCCTGCAACACATCACGGTGGTGGACGGGTAAATACAAGGCCCTCAGCACGACCAGCCAGATGGTGGCCTTGACCACCTGGTGGAGCCAGTATAGCCTGCAACACATCACGGTGGTGGACGGGTAAATACAAGGCCCTCAGCTCACGAGGCGATCATATGATAGACGCTGGATGTGACGGCCCCTCAGCACGACCAGCCAGATGGTGGCCTTGACCACCTGGTGGAGCCAGTATAGCCTGTAACACATCACGGTGGTGGTGGACGGGTAAATACAAGGCCCTCAGCTCACGAGGCGATCATATGATAGACGCTGGATGTGACGGCCCCTCAGCACGACCAGCCAGATGGTGGCCTTGACCACCTGGTGGAGCCAGTACAGCCTGCAACACATCACGGTGGTGGACGGGTAAATACAAGGCCCTCAGCTCACGAGGCGATCATATGATAGACGCTGCTGGATGTCACGGCCCCTCAGCGCGACCAGCCAGATGGTGGCCTTGACCACCTGGTGGAGCCAGTATAGCCTGCAACACATCACGGTGGTGGACGGGTAAATACAAGGCCCTCAGCTCACGAGGCGATCATATGATAGACGCTGGATGTGACGGCCCCTCAGCACGACCAGCCAGATGGTGGCCTTGACCACCTGGTGGAGCCAGTATAGCCTGCAACACATCACGGTGGTGGACGGGTAAATACAAGGCCCTCAGCTCACGAGGCGATCATATGATAGACGCTGGATGTGACGGCCCCTCAGCACGACCAGCCAGATGGTGGCCTTGACCACCTGGTGGAGCCAGTACAGCCTGCAACACATCACGGTGGTGGACGGGTAAATACAAGGCCCTCAGCTCACGAGGCGATCATATGATAGACGCTGGATGTGACGGCCCCTCAGCACGACCAGCCAGATGGTGGCCTTGACCACCTGGTGGAGCCAGTATAGCCTGTAACACATCACGGTGGTGGACGGGTAAATACAAGGCCCTCAGCTCACGTGGCGATCATATGATAGACGCTGGATGTGACGGCCCCTCAGCACGACCAGCCAGATGGTGGCCTTGACCACCTGGTGGAGCCAGTACAGCCTGCAACACATCACGGTGGTGGACGGGTAAATACAAGGCCCTCAGCTCACGTGGCGATCATATGATAGACGCTGGATGTGACGGCCCCTCAGCACGACCAGCCAGATGGTGGCCTTGACCACCTGGTGGAGCCAGTACAGCCTGCAACACATCACGGTGGTGGACGGGTAAATACAAGGCCCTCAGCTCACGAGGCGATCATATGATAGACGCTGGATGTGACGGCCCCTCAGCACGACCAGCCAGATGGTGGCCTTGACCACCTGGTGGAGCCAGTACAGCCTGCAACACATCACGGTGGTGGACGGGTAAATACAAGGCCCTCAGCTCACGAGGCGATCATATGATAGACGCTGGATGTGACGGCCCCTCAGCACGACCAGCCAGATGGTGGCCTTGACCACCTGGTGGAGCCAGTACAGCCTGCAACACATCACGGTGGTGGACGGGTAAATACAAGGCCCTCAGCTCACGAGGCGATCATATGATAGACGCTGGATGTGACGGCCCCTCAGCACGACCAGCCAGATGGTGGCCTTGACCACCTGGTGGAGCCAGTACAGCCTGCAACACATCACGGTGGTGGACGGGTAAATACAAGGCCCTCAGCTCACGAGGCGATCATATGATAGACGCTGGATGTGACGGCCCCTCAGCACGACCAGCCAGATGGTGGCCTTGACCACCTGGTGGAGCCAGTACAGCCTGCAACACATCACGGTGGTGGACGGGTAAATACAAGGCCCTCAGCTCACGAGGCGATCATATGATAGACGCTGGATGTGACGGCCCCTCAGCATGACCAGCCAGATGGTGGCCTTGACCACCTGGTGGAGCCAGTATAGCCTGTAACACATCACGGTGGTGGACGGGTAAATACAAGGCCCTTAGCTCCACCATAGATATAAATATAGGGCACTAGCAACACCAACAGACAACAATGGAACAAATGAATTGAAGTGATGGACACACAATCAGCTGTCAAAATAATAAAATTGCAACCATAGAAATAAAAACAAGTGTAGCAATAGTAACTGCTCGTCATTTAAAACTTTTAATGATAGACAACAACTAAGTGAAAGTTTTGTATGTGTATTTGTTTGTTTTTTGTGTTGTTTTCCAAAATCAGAAGAAATTATTTTTTTACAGCTTGTTGTTTGTCCATCGATTCAATTCATTTGTTTCATTGTTGTCTTTTGGTGTTGCTAGTGCCCTATTGTTACCAAGATACGTAACTCAATGCTATCTGGACGTCCCAAAAGTGATTCTCTTTTGAGATTTCAATAATGGATTATTCTCGGAACGTCGCCATATTGGATATTTAGAAATTATTATTTTCAATGCTTAAATGACTAGGCTACTTTATGTTCAATGGGTATACAGATACTCGCGTACTTTCTTTTTATAGCCATCAATATCAATAACATACGCCAGGCGATGTATATAACACATTGAAAAACATGCATGTCAAAATGTAAACAAACTGGCAATCATACAATACGGCGGGCATCGAGGAACGAGCATAGGTCTTCGGACCTCTATTCAGTTACATATCTTGGTAACAACATTTATATCTATGGCTCCACACCAAACTGTAAACCCTTAGATTCTAAAGCACGTAGGTTCTCCACTCCAAAGCCCTTCGTTCCCACCATCACAAAGTCCTTAGCTCCACACCATCTCTAAACCCTTAGATTCCAAACCTTTCGTTCCCACCATCTCAAAGCTTCAGCTCGTTCTCCCATTCCAAAGCTCTTAGATTCCAAACTGCTTATATAGATTCTCCACTCCAAAGCTCTTCGTTCCCACACCATCCCAAAGCAGCGCTTACATAATACATAATCTAGAATCTATAAGCCCATAGATTTTAAAGCCCCTAGTTTCTCAACCCAAAGCTCTTAGTTTCTTTCCAACCCGAAACCTTTTTCTCCACAACCTCAAAACTCTTTTATCTAGAAGCACTTAGATTCTGCTAAGGTCTCAGTTCCCCTCATACCAAAGCCCTTAGCTCTTCGCCTCATCCCAAAACCATTAGTTCTACAACCAAAGATTACTGAGTGGAGAAGATGTTTCATCGCCGTGTTAAAATATCTGCGCGAGTTTTTTCGAAAATTTCTAAGTCTCACCACTAGTTCGAATTCTGACCGCAAGGAGCGCTAGCCCTGCACGTTTGACCAAGGCCCACTAAATCCCCTGGCGGCTACTAGCGATCTAGTAGACCTTGCGTTTGACTTCGTTACCGTTAAACAAGGCCTACTAGATCGCTAGTACGTGCCAGGGGATTTAGTGGACCTTGAGTTTTAAACTTTTGTAAGAGCGACTCTTGCGGTGAGAATTCGAACTACACGTCGGACTTAGAAAATTTCGCTCAGACACGCGCAGACGAATTCCCATATGGATGAAACAAACATCTTCTCCACTCAGTAATCTTTGCTACAACCCAAGATTCCAAAGCACTTAGATTCTTCAAAGGTATGTGTTCCCCTCACACCAAATGCCTTAGTTTCCTCCCACCCAAAACATTTAACTCGACAACCTCAAAACCCTTAGATTCCAAAGCGCTTAGGATCTCCCTCATACCAAAGCCGTTAGCTCCACAAAATCTAAACTCTTAAATTCGAAAGCTCTTAGATTCGTAACCCCAAATACCTAAAGTTTCTTCCTAACCCAAAACTCTTAGCTCCACAACCAATGATATGTAAGTACCTAGAGTAGGCTAGATCACCAGTCCCTCAACCTTCCACTCAGTAGCGAGCGTAGAAAATTGAAGCCATTTTGAATTGGGCAGGGGACAGGCTAAGTTGGACCTTTCAGTACTGCTAGCGCTGCGAGCGGCAGAAAGTCGCGTTTGAGACTCCCATTCCCGCCTGTAGTAGTTGCCCAATTCAAGATGGCTTCTAATTGACACGCTTGTGGCTGTTAGGTTGCGCATCTAGCCTACTTTAGGTGTTACATAATATATCATTGTCCACAACATTCAAACCCTAGGTTCCAAAGCCCCTAGCCGCCCACTCCAAAGCCCTTAGCCCCTCACTCCAAAGCCCTTAGCCCCTCACTCCAAAACCCTTAGCTCTCACTCCAAAGCCCTCAGCGCTCACCTGTTCCACTTGACCATGGCCTGCGGGATGGTCGACAAAGGATCCTTAGCAATAAAGACCCGACACCCCCGGATGTAGTTGTAGAAGAACTGGTTCCAGTCCACATCCTTCATGTTGAACATGAACCTAAAACAGTGAACACATTGAAATTGAATTACTGAACAAATATTGAACATCAACAAAAATATTGTGCGGCCAAAAAAGCGTTCTATAGTCGTCGTACAACAACTTCGGTAATGCTTCCGTCACGGGTGGGTGAGCGGCAGCCAACCGGCGACCGTGGCTAATTCAGATACCTGCTCGGGTTGGCCGAGACCGTAAACACGTCATTGACTGATGACGAAACTTCAATATTAGGCTACTATTTGTATAACTGCTTTAGTATAACCAACCTAGTATCAACAAAATGTTACATATTATGTTTTGTGTTTAGGCCTACATTTGTATTCACAATAGAGTTCCGCGGGAGTTTACACCATGGCCACACCATTTCTCCCCCGTTTTGGACACCCATAGATACGTTGAAAGATAAGCTACCCCGCGGGTTTCTTGTTTTCCTAGAACGATCGGACCTCATCATCTTGAAGAATGTGATGAGTGTATTCAGTCATATGAATTTGCTCGAGTTTGAATGGAGATAATAGGCAACACGCGTACGATGTTTTTTGTTAAACCAAACACTTAGTTTAATAGTATCAGATACAAAAAGTATATTAATGCAAGTCCTAAGTAAAAAAGAAATTTTTAAATGGGTTTTTAATGTGGTCGCATTTATTGAAGTTTAAACTCGGGGATCTGAAACGCGTCCAGGTGGCTGTGACGCAATGATTCTGTAGACGTGGCGTAACAGACCAATCGCTGAGGCGGTGAGCGTACAAAGAACAAAACCATGACGTCAAATCCACTCTACATGGCGGCGGCTCGTTTTTCGCGCCCTTTTATTTATCGTTACTAAACCAATTATTTTGAGGCATAGACTGATCCGTTTTTCAAAATTTAAAGACACAAAATAATAAAATGAGAGACAAGGTGTTTAAAAATCGATTAAAATTTTCATACGCGTGTTCCCTATTGCTCGACTGGACTTGCTCCAGGGGTGTAGAGTACCGAGAAAACTACCTAAAAGGTTGGTGTAAACTCCCGCGCAACTCCACTGTAGTATGGTAGTTTATATTATAATTTATACTTTATACCTAGCTTGTAAGAAATTCTGTGTCCCCGCATGTATGGTACATACAGCCTGTATGTTTTATATAAGTTGAATAATGACAATGCTAGTGTTAAAATGGTTATACTTGGTGCACCATATAAAATGTAGTAGACGATTTTCAGAATTGATCTAGAGGGCTGTGATTTCTTCTATCTAAGGGTCCTTGGTAGATTAATTGACAACAATGCTCAACAATAACAACTAGTTTTCAAATGTAATGTTAAGGTGCATTCTTCACTGTTGTGCATTGTTGTCATTGCAGATCTAGAGAGCCGTGATTATAGCTCTATCTAAGGGTCCTTGATCAATTCTGAAAAAGAGTTTGGTCAAGGTCAATAGCCACAGGCGTGTCAATGGGCGTCTCAGGTCAAAGCTGAAGTAGGTTGCAGCACCTGTCCTCAAAGGTCCAACTTTGTAATTCATTCCATGTAAAATATTGTCGTTAGTCAACTGTGTAACTGTCAAACGACAATATGTTTGTTTTGTATCTATAACAAAGGTATTCTCTGTCAAAAACCTTGTAAAACATTACTACAATGAATGATTTATATTTAAAAGTATTAAATATACTCGACTCGAATGTTTGAATTGAGAAAACGAGGTGCAAAGATCGAGTTGGACCCTTAAGTACTGCTAGCGCTGCGAGCGGCAGAAAGTCGCGCCTGAGACGCCCATTAGTAGAAGCCATCTTGAATTGGGCAACTACTACAGGCGGGAATGGGCGTCTCAAACGCGACTTTCTGCCGCTCGCAGCGCTAGCAGTACTGAAAGGTCCAACGTAGCCTGTCCCCTGCCCAATTCAACATGGCTTCAATTTGCCACGCTCGCTACTGTGTGGAAGGTCGGGGAACTGGGCCCGGATTCACAAGAGGTCCTAAGCCTTATTTTGGTCTTATCTCTAAGACCGGCCTAACTTTGAACATCTTGTAAAACCAGATCTAGGTTACATAGAAAGTTATTAATTCCTGGTGAGAACAAGGACATAATGAACATTCCAATAATATGTTTTAAAATCTGTTGTAAGATATTATCCTTGTTTTATAAGATGTTCATAGTTAGGCCGGTCTTAGAGATAAGACCAAAAAATGACTTAGGACCTCTTGTGAATCCGGGCCCTGGTGTTCTAGGCTACTGTCAAGGTCTACTTGATCTCCGCCTAGCGGAGGCTCGTCGAACTCCCAAGTTAGGTCGTCGCAAGGGAACCAAAATCGCCATTTTGGATCCCACTAAAAAAACTGTTATAATAATTAAATATCCGTTGTAGATCATGTAACACAATACTTAAAACACATAAAAAAGAATTTTTGATCGAATATAATGATTGAAGATTATAAAATATGATGATTTTTCCTTTTTAGAAGGTAATTCTATCTGACGGTAAACTTCATTTGTTTTCTTTCACATTCCTCCCATTAATTGAATAACAAGTGATTTTTAACATTGTGGAACCGATTGTGACGACCTAACTTGGGAGTTCGACGAGCCTCCGCTAGGCGAAGATCAAGTAGACCTTGGGCTACTATTCATAGGTTGCACGTACGTCACATCTGTGCGCGTGGCGGCCACATTTGTGATCAAACTTTGACGTTGCCATGGAGAAACAATTGAAGGCGGTGGTGGTAGAACACATAAACTCCTCATTCTATAAAATCCAGCCTGCTTTTTCAAATTAAATATATACGAGTGGTATTTTCTTTATTTTGTATTAATTATGTTTACTTTTAAAATTCTTAATTAGGCTTAGGCCTGTTTATTAAATTTGAATAGTATTTGCCAATGATCTAGGATTGGTCCTCATCAATTGTGTCGCAATCATGGCCGCTGTGACGTCACGTGGGAACTATGAATAGGTGTTACATATCATTGATAAAATACCTCTTCCGGTCCTCGGGTGAGAGACGCAGCCACAGCGCTTGGACGTTGTCGTTGCGGAATGTCCAAGTCTTGGTGCTGAAGTAGGCGATCACGTTGGAGAACTTGCCGATCTTCTTGTAGATGTCCCACAGTCTGAAAACATTCGAACACGCGAACCGTAGGATAAAGTTGCCACAACGAAAGCATTCTCAAGCTTACGACACAGCCGAGTCCAAGGTGACAACTTAAGAGCGAAGGATACCTCTACGTCAAAAACCACGGAAAATTTTCATTTTTTTACTATATCTCAAGATTGAAACACAACATCAAAAATCTGAGACACCATAGCACTGTGGTATGGTTAGCCCTACAGACTGAATGATAAATGTATTTAACGTTATCATCAGTATGACTGTGATAACGATTTCCTTAGTAATTTGAGGAAATCGTTATCACAGTCATACTGATGATAACGTTAAATACATTTATCATTCAGTGTGTAGGGATTACCAAACCACGGCGCTATGGTGTCTCAGATTTTTGATGTTGTGTTTCAATCTTGAGATATAATTAAAAAATTAAAATTGTCTGCGGTTTTTGACGTAGAGGTATCCTTCGCTCTTAAGAGCGTTCGCCAGTACGAGTTTTACAGATGTATTGGCCGTCAACTAATTACTCTTACACTAATAGTAGGATTATTATTGTCACGCTACCCTTGCTTAACTATTAGGGTGGACATTAATATAAATGAATCTCAGTTGATTATTAGTACTCACTCTTTGCTGAGCTGCATCTCCAACCGAACGCAAGCTGCCGTTATCAACGAAAGCACTTTCGTTGACTTATGCCAGCCTCCGTTCTGGTCCTCGTCCGTACGTCTGCTTCACTTCACACTTTATTGTCAACTTTAGATTTTTATATTTGTTTCAACACTCATCTCTCTTCCAGCCACGGAGGCCCACCCTGTCACCTCTGAGCTAGCTGGCCACAAACTGATTTGTTTTCTTTCTTTTACATAGCAACTCAAAAACCAACAATTCCATTTAGAACAAAACTGAATTCTATTGTCTCAACACATACCATTGCCTTCTCAACTTCCTATCTTCATAAGCCTTCTTTATACGTATCCATCGATGTTACAATTACCCCCCTATTTCCCATATTCTTCCAATCCTTGATGAATGTGGAAAATACCCTCAATGATAACGCTTGAATTCTTCTAAACCTCCATCCTTAAAACCTATTGACAATCAACCAAGACCTTCAACAATCCCAACAATACCGTTACGTAATTCCACCTCTACATCAACAATACCAATCTGTCATCTCCAACAATACAACATTTATTTTAACTTTAAAAAATCCACCATGTGCAGAAAAAATCTTTTTTTTTTTTATAGCTACCCCACCACTCGTCAACATTATGACCCTACCATATGACATGACAACATTTTATAACAACACTATTTATAACAACACTATAACATGACAACACTATAAAAACACTATTTATGACCACACTATAACATGACAACAACAACATGACCTACTCGACAACACAACGTACCATCTGACATTACTCTGACATGACAACAACAACATGACCTACTTGACAACATTCTTTATGACAACATCCCTATATAACCACATTGTTTTTTTGTTTTTTTAATTTATGATGACAACCCTGATGACAACCCTATGTACCCCCCATGATTCTACATTGTTTTAAAATTTACGACAACCCTATGTACCCCCCATGATTTTTTTTTTATTTTTAGCCCAATTTAAAATTCCTTGCCTAAAAATTAAAAAAAAACATACCTTCAAAGAGAAAAAAAAACATTACTTCAACAAAACAACAAAAAACATTACTTCAACCACAAAAAACTCACATGTTGCCTATTGTCGATCAACCAACGAATTCTTTTCCAAACCATACCCTTACGAAAATTCCAAAAGTTCCACCTCTAAACTTCCTCCAGTCTCTTCCTTTAACCCATTTTTTTTCATAACAAACCCATTCCTTCTTATTATTGTCCCAATTATCTTGCCCTACAGTCAAATTATTATTCTCCTCATCACCCACGTCATCCTCATCTATCCTCACATCTTCATGAATCACTCTGTCCTCTTGCTGCCCTACAACCATCTCCACCTCTATCCTTTCAGACACCACATCACCCTGCTCCCCAACCATCTTCACATCTTCCCTATTATCCAACCCACCTCCTTGCTCTTCAACCATCCTCACATCCTCCCCATCATCCACCCTGTCTACCAGCCTCTCAACTATCTCCACCTCTATCCTTCCACCCTCCATCTCTCCTACGCCCCTTAAATCATCCTCTCCGTCTCCTAGACCTCCTGCATCTCCTACCTCCACCTGCTTTCCCAAAAATATCATCCTCATTTCCACGGTCATGTCTTCACTCATCTTCTCCATATCTACCCGTTTAATCATATCCCTCTTTAATTCTGCCAAAACCTTGGCTTGTTCTTCCTGCCCTTTCTTCAAGGCCCTAGCTTGTTCATCCTGCAACTTCAAGGCCCTAGCTTGTTCATCCTGTCCTTTCTTCATCTCTTTCATTAAGCTCTTAAACATACTCTTGATATCCATATCCTGATTTGGACCCTCCATGATCAACTCCTCAGATTCAATTCCTCCAATATTCTCCAATTCCATCTCCATGCTTATACCCTAGACCCCTAGACTTTTTACTGCCTTACGACCCTACACAACCCTATTCCAATCATACACTCGCTCACACGATCCTACCCTTCAGACAACCTCGAAATCTTACACTTCAAACAACCTTGAATATCACTTCACTGATTCCACGAAAATTTTGTTATATTTTCCCTAAACAACTCTCACCTATGGACAAGCTCCTACTCCTCTCGGTCGTGGTTAAATATCGAGCCCCAAACGTTAGACGCCAAATTGTCACGCTACCCTTGCTTAACTATTAGGGTGGACATTAATATAAATGAATCTCAGTTGATTATTAGTACTCACTCTTTGCTGAGCTGCATCTCCAACCGAACGCAAGCTGCCGTTATCAACGAAAGCACTTTCGTTGACTTATGCCAGCCTCCGTTCTGGTCCTCGTCCGTACGTCTGCTTCACTTCACACTTTATTGTCAACTTTAGATTTTTATATTTGTTTCAACACTCATCTCTCTTCCAGCCACGGAGGCCCACCCTGTCACCTCTGAGCTAGCTGGCCACAAACTGATTTGTTTTCTTTCTTTTACATAGCAACTCAAAAACCAACAATTCCATTTAGAACAAAACTGAATTCTATTGTCTCAACACATACCATTGCCTTCTCAACTTCCTATCTTCATAAGCCTTCTTTATACGTATCCATCGATGTTACATTATAAATATTAACCCACTTGTAGAGGGATGTCATATCTATGCATGGTATTAAGTAAATTTGTTCCCAACCTATTAAAAAATAATGTGCCCATTTTTAAACAGATTCTCCGTATTATTTCGCCGAACATTTTCGACAAAGTAATTTATTTGCATAATATTACATGAGTATATTATTTTTACGCAGGCTTGTCACAAATGTACTTCAATACCATGCGTAGATATGACATCCCTCTGCAAGTAGGTACATTTTCATAATAATACTTTCATTTGTTTAAGAGAAATTAGTTGACTAAAAACATTAAAACTACTTCCGAACGCTATTAATATTCTAATTCTACCATTGAGTTTATTAGTGTAGGGTAGAGGCCCAGCGCCCATTGGCGACTGTCTACCCTAAAATCTCCCACGGACGCTAGAAGTACGAGGGAGAGCCGTTAGGTGCCGCCACATCAGCACGTGCTAATCAATGGGTACCTGTGGCGACATCTAGCGGCTCTCCCCCGTACTTCTAGCGTCCGCAGGAGATTTTTAGGTAGACAGTCGCCAATGAGCGCTGGGCCTCTACGTTAGTGTTTGTGTTTATACATCGTAGTTTTATTGTAGCATTATTTAGAGATAGGCTGACCTAACAGTATTAATGGTTGTAAGACAATGTAAATGAATCTCTGGTCCGCTTCTTACATCCAATTTATAACTAGACTGCTGCACACATAAAATGTAACTGTTTATGTTATGTATAAATAAATAAAAATAATAATTATAATAATAATAATAATAATAATAATAATAATAATAATAATAATAATAATAATAATAATAATAATAATAATAATAATAATAATAATAATAATAATAATAATAATAATAATAATAATAATAATAATAATAATAATAATAATAATAATATACTAATAAACTCAATGATTCAACTTCGCTAATTCCTACCCCGTCTTATCTCTAACAGGTCCGTTGGGGATAATTTAATACCTTCCGTTGGTTACCTGTAACGGTGGGTGTGGCCAAACCGCCTGTGCACTCGACTAAGCCTAGCCGTGCATTTACGAATGTGTGAAAGAACGCCAGGTATCTGTTGAGTTTAGTTGAAAGAGGCAGTAGACAATGACCTGAGATCGGTATGCGAATACTTTCGTTTTGACCACTGTATATAAAGTTGCCCCAACGTAAGTATTCTCGTTCTTACGACCAGGGTGCAAATTCACGGGGGGGGGGGATGGTAGTTATCAAATTAATTATTTATAATAAAATAACAATCGAAATGATTAAAATATTTGTTATTTTCCCAATCTAGTTTCAATTAGTTCTTACGATTACAAAACCACAATTCGAGCATTTATCACGTGTCTAAAAATGTGGGCGTGTCTACAACAACATTTTAGAGGGTTTATGGATTGTGGGCGTGTGTCCACCTACTTGGGCGAGGACTTATCAAGACGGGGGGCGTGTCTTAGAATGTGGGCGTGTCTCTACCTACTTGGGCGAGAACTTATCAAGACGGGGGTCGTGTCTAAGAATGTGGGCGTGTCCTATGATGTGGGCGTGTCTCACCTACTTGGGTGAGGACTTATCAAGGCTGGGGGGGCGTGTCTAAGAATGTGGGCGTGTCTCCACCTACTTGGGCTGGGTCGAGCCGCACAGCGTGGTGGCAGCGTCAACGAAGAGCGCGGGCAGAAAGTGTAGGAAGATGGTGTACAACCAGTGCACCCAGAAGTGTTTGTTCATTGTGAACGAGTAGTACCAGATGGCGGTTGTGGGTGGAACGATCAGGCCGTGATTCTCAATGTGCGAACCAAACTCTCTCCAACTTAGCGGCTTCTCGCACGACGAGACGTAGTTGTAGATGGGGATGTCCCCCGCGGCCCTGCAACAGGCGTAACAGTCACACATAGGCCCTGCAACAGGCGTAACACTCACACATAGGCCTTCAACAAGCGTTATAGGCAAGCATGGACCCTGTCACAGGCGTAACTGTCATATATAGGCCCTGCAACAAGCGTTATCTAGGCAAACATGGACCCTGTAACAGGTGTCATAGTTTAAAAAGGTCCCTGTAACAAGCGTAAAAAATGGATTATAAAAAAACACCTAAAAACTGTATATTTTATATTATTGTCAACGATTGAGTATAAGGAGATTTTAAATGTAAAACAAAAATGATAATATGTATAACAAAAAATTACATTCTTATGCCTACTAATGGATTAATATTTTTAATACTCTTACCAAATTATTATCTTGCTTCATTTCTTTTTATCTTCACATAAATGCCCCGCCACAAGACTGTTTTCTTACTGGGGCATTCAAACTATTCTCTATAACATGTACATGTGTAACCACTATGAAATAAATCTGAATCTTAGCTAACGCAAATACAGGCTCTGTATCAAGCATAAAACTTAACTACAGGCCCTTTAACACGCGGAATAAACAAACACAGGCCCTGCAACATGCATAACGCTCACATACGGGCCCTCCAACAAGCTTAATAGTAACACAAGCTCTGCAACAGGCTAACAGTCAAACACAGGCCCTGAAATAGGTGTAACACTAAAAAAACAGACCCACCCTGCAACAGGCGTATAACTAAAAAAAAAAACAGGCCCTTCAACACGCGGTATAGTCAAACATAGGCACTGCAATTCAAACATGGACCTTGCAACAGGCGTAACAACTCCTCTAGAGTCTAAGGTCTACTTGATCTCCGCCTAGCGGAGGCTCGTCGAACTCCCAAGCTGGGTCGTCGCAAGGGAACCAACCCCACCATTTTGTCACCCACTAAAAAAACAGCTTTTATAAATAAATGTAGATCGTGTAAACTAATACATAGAACTTGTGAATGAGACATTTTGATCCAATGCAATGAATATAACAGTCTCAAATAGTCTAATGATAATTTAGGGCTGCCCAACGATAAAAAAATCATGTCGATATCGCGGGAAGAAATATCGATATCGCGACGCGATATCGAAGTTTTCAAGTGACGTATCGATATCGGCGATATCGCCACATCGAAACTTTTCTCGTCTGTTTTTAGGATTTACAGGCCAGCTAGAGGTCATTCTAAACAACATTACGTAAAGTAATATTTTAGCTTTGAAATGTCTTACTATGTGTGTCAATTTGTGTGTTGTACTATTCAAATCGTAAAATATCCACACAAAACAGCGATGGTGTGGTTGGCGTGACGTGATACGTAATCGGTGTTTTGTATCAATTAGCTTATTCGGCACAAGTTCGATATCGTGGTATGTACGATATGTTAATACTATATCGATATCGAATTATTTATCTATAGTCGATATTGTATCGAATTATCGATATCGTTGGGCAGCCCCAAATGATATATATATATATCCTTTTACGCCAAAGTTATTTTAACAGATTACTTCATATGTTATCTTTGACGTTTCTCCCGTTTGAATAACAAGTGATTTAACGTTGTTGAACAGATTGCGACGACCTAACTTGCAAGTTCGACCATAAATCCATGGTTCGACAAGCCTCCGCTAGTCGGATAAGCATAGACTATAGGCTTCTTGCAAGCTTGCTTTACAATAATGAAACAAATAAAATGAATCGATGGACAAACAACATGCTGTCAAACAATAAAATATTCTGATTTTGAAAACAAATCTTCAAAACAAACAAGAAACATACAAAACTTTCACAACTTGGTTGCCCATCATTAAACGTTTTAACTGGTGAGCAGTTACTATCGCCAAACCTCGTTTTCTTCATAATGTTGCAATAGGGAATGCCCATACGATTTTTTTTGTTAATCCAAGCACTTAATTTAATAGAATATGATACACAAAGAATATTAATGCAAGTCCCAAGTAAAAAAGAAATTTTTAAATAGGTTTAAGGTGGTCGCATTTATTGAAGTTTAAACTCGGGGATCTGAAACGCGTACAGGTGGCTGTGACGTCATGATTCAGTAGACGTGGCGTAACAGACCAATCGCTGAGGCGGTGAGCGTACACAGACACAAACCATGACGTCAAATCCACCCTATACATGTAGGCGGCTCGTTTTTCGCGCCCTTTTATTTATCGTTACTAAATCAGATATTTTGAGGCATAGACTGATCCGATTTTCAAAATTTAAAAACATATTGTTATTAGATATGCGACGACGTATTTAAAAATCAATTTAAAAAATCATATGAGCATTGCCTATTTTATTATTTTGACAGCTCGTTGTTTGTCCATCAGTTCTATTCATTTGTCACATTGTTGTAGTTCGGCTGTGACGTCAGTTGCAAGTTCCGGTGTATCGCACCCACCTGTTTGTCTGGCTGATGTCCCAGGCGGAGGCGATCATAGCGTTGACGACCATGTCAACAGGTACCACGTCAGCAAGACACTGGTCGTCACAGTGTAGGGTCTTGAGTACACCTGTACCGGCGCCATGGACGACCCCTGTAGGCCCGTACAGAGTGTCAATCCACCCCGGTACCGGCTCCTCATTGGTCGCGATCACTGTGTAAATAAATAAATAAAATAAAAATAAATTCACAATAGGGAAGTCTCATCAAAAATAAATATTCCTCAAAGCACCTAAAAATGGAAGATCATTATCAAAAAATACGGGCGGTATAATTTTTATATCTGGGAAGCGTATATTTCCAATTCTATTAGCATTTTAAGTTTGAAATTTGGAACTTCCCGTTCCGTAATTGAAAAACGGCTCTTTACGTCATATGTCATGTAAACAACTGCCTCCTTGAAGTATTCTTAATAATATCAACGATATTAAGTTGGACATTTTACAATATCTAGGATGCAGTGACTTAACAACAATGCCTTTTATACCACTGTTTTCTTCAGAAAATACATTTTGATACAGTATTTACCAAAAGTGTTTAAAATAATGGAATTATTTAACATATTGTTGTTAATTAATGTTGAGCAGTGTTCATTTACTAACTAGAAATAAACATTCGTTCAGATAAAGTCTTATGAGAGCAATAATCTACTAAAGGGTGGGATTTCAATACTATTTGTATGATATAAAATTATTGTTTACTGAGATATGACGTCAGAACCTTCTAATCACGAGCAAGATGGCGCAGGTCCGTTTCTGAGCGTGTTTTGACAGCAATATCTTTGACTTGCTGTTAAAGCGATGTTAATGCACTTTTCGAGCCAAAATCAATTAGTTCCCGTTTATTTTAACTTGAGGTAACCAATATGCAAATAAAAAAAATGTGTGAGCCTTCCCTATTAGAGTCGACCCCAGTGATATTCAACAGCTATTCATAGTTCCCACGTGACGTCACAGCGGCCATGATTGTGACACAATGGATGATGACCAATCCAAATTATTGCAAAATACTACTCAAATTTAATGAATAAGCCTTATTTAGAATTAAAGAAGTAAACATAATTAATAAAAACATAAAAGATACCAAATATACCAATTTTATTTAAAAAAACAGGCTACATTTTAAAGATCTAAGAATTTATGTGTTCTACCGCAACAGCCTTCAATTGTTTCTCCATGGCAACGACAAAGTTTGATCACAAATGTGGCCGCTACGCGCACAGATGTGACGTACGTGCAACCTACGAATAGTAGGCTAGATCACCAGTCCCCCAACCTTCCACTCAGTAGCGAGCGTAGCGATTTGAATTTTAAAGCCATTTTGAAAAGGGCAATTTACAAACTAATTTGGACTTTTCAGTACTGCTAGCGCTGCGAGCGGCAAAAAGTCGCACTAGACTCCCATTCCCGCCTGTGTTATTTGCCTATTTTAAGATGGCTTCTAATTGACACGCTTGTGGTTGCTAGGTTGCGCATCTAGCCTACTATAGCTGTTGAATATCATTGGTTCCGGCCACTGAGCACTGCCTTCTAGAATTCACCGAAAACCTCTCGAGGGGGCAGTGCAATAATTTTTATTGGAAAAATATACATAGATTCCAAAGAAGTCAAATCATTGTTCAATGACTTTGAAATTCTTATTGTTAAAAGTTGTGTGTATCCAGTATTCAGTGACTGTTGGCCGGATCGCTCGCAACGCTCTCTGTGCACTTGTTACGCCTCCCCATACTTGGCCCATTATTACCTAACGTATGTTTTCGTCACAGGCGAGGCACTCGTAGCCAACCAGCGAACCGCCCGAGACACACCCGCGCAAATACCGATCGCTGATTGGCTAGCATGTGTAAGGTAGTCTTGGAGGGATGTCAACAAGCCCGGTACTTACGGTACTTACTAGCGGTACTTACTAGACAGACAGCATAGGTGTGACGTACATGTATTATACAGGGGTTACGGTATTTGCTTTGGCTGTGATCAATACTAAGATCTTTGACGCTGTCATGTTTTTTGGACTCACCAACGGACTTCCAAGACCTGATTATATTGCATTTTCTAAGTTGTTTAAGATCTTTGACGCTGTCAAGTTGTTTGGACACACCAATGGCCTTCCAACAAGATGTATAAGACCTTTGACGCTGTCAAGTTGTTTGGACACATCAATGGCCTTGGAAGACCTGATAATATTGGACGTGCTAAGTTGTCTAAGATCTTTGACTCTTACAAGTTGTTTGGACTCACCAATGGCCTTCTAAAACCTGATATTAATGGACCATCTAATAATATGTCAGATCTTTGACTGTGTCAAGTAGTTTGCACTCACCAATGGCCTTCCAAAACCTGATAATATTGGACCTTCTAAGATGTCTAAGATCTTTGCCTATATCAAGTTGTTTGGACACCTCAATAGCCTTGCAAAAACCGATACTATGGACCGTAGTTACGGTATTTGCTCAGTCCCTAAGATGTCATTTTCAAAGAACTTTGACTCTGTCAAGTTGTTTGCACTCACCAGTGGCATTCCAAAACCTGATAATAATGGGACCATCTAAGATCTTTGACTCTGTGAAGTTGTTTGCACTCACCAATGGCTGGCCGGAAGACGACAATGGGAAGATCTTCGCTCTCTCTCTGTATAATGCTCTCTGCCACCGCCTTTGTGAGTGCGTAGGTGTTCGGCCACTTGTCCAACACGCTGTAAAAAAAAGAAACACCGCCTTGCTTTTATGTGATCAATACGGTTGTTTTAGTTGTCGCCATTAAAGTGCTGCTCTAGGACATCAAGAAGACCGTGGTAGGATTTTTCGTGTCATATAGTTGGCCGTGTTATTTTTACCAACAATATTAAACAATACTGGTAACAATGGTAGACGCCTTCTATATAGTGTAGAATTAATTTGCAGCAGCACTTCAATGGCGTCCAATTTCAAGATGTCAGCGCTCATAAAAATCCTCTAAAACAACCGTATAGACAAAACTCTTAGAAAACTCATTCTCAGTGTTTCCTTCCAAACTCTTTGAAATGAATGCAAGACCAAATATTATTTTGAGGGTCCTTGCGAATGATGTCTTCACTCACTAGTACTCACAGTGGTGTGATCTGCTCCAACATGCTATCACTGCACGAGTCGACTAAAGAAGTCATCTTCTCGTGCGGCATCGGGGGGTCATAGAACTTCTCTAAGATCTCAGACATGTGACAGTTACAGTAGGCGGTGGAGACGTGGACCACAGCCTGCAACAAACACAACATTGTCACCAAGATACGGGCGTATCTCAACTAGCAACACCGCCAACACCAAAAGACAACAATGAAACAAATGAATTGAATCGATGAACAAACAACAAGCTGTCAAAAAATAATTTCGTCTGATTTTGGAAAACAAAACAAAAAACAAACAAATACACATACAAAACTTTCACTTAGCCGTTGTCTATCATTAAAAGTTTTAAATTGCGAGCAGTTACTATTGCTACACTTGTTTTTATTTCTATGGTTGCAATTTTATTATTTTGACAGCTGATGGTTTGTCCATCAGTTCAATTCATTTGTTCCATTGTTGTCTTTCGGTGCTGCTAGTGCCCTATTGTGAAGCTAGTTGACTAGCCTAGTGCACTAATACAACAATTAATTATTGGTGTAATTAATTGTTACTAATTGTTGCATTAGTCCATGGCTAATTGACTATAGTGTAATAAGACTCAATTGAGGGGGCTGTGACATCACAGGCAGACAAACAATGTGTTGCTAGGCAACTCCATTGTTGTCTTTCTTTGGTTGGTGCATATTCAATGTTTGTCCGAAACAAAACACGGCCACACCCTTAGCTCACGGCTATTTAGACGTTCAAAACGTGCTTTTCTTTTAAGACAACCGAACCGGCAAAAAATTACAGTCAACCAATTTTTTTGTTTTATTTGATTTATTTTATCAGCACTTTTTTCAATATAATGATGTGTCGTCTTTATTAACGATTGGCACAAGACGAATGGGTAAAACGCGTCATATATCGAATTTGAAAAATGATGTCAGTGGTTTTTGTTTTGTACTCTAGTGGATTTCTTCTTTCAAACGTTGGCATACCCTGGATTGGATTCGCAGTGTTGACAATGAAATGTCATTGTCATCATGTTTTGACAATGGTATGGTATCTCTATGGTTTTGACATGTGCGTAATGTCGAGTGTGTTTCTGTGACTTATAACTCTTATAATGCCTCGTTTTCAATCAAATAAGAAATATTTGGATTCTAATCTGTGTACTGAACCTAGGCCTAGTGTTTCAGTTGATGGCATTGATGCAAACTGAGTAAATACTTGACAAACGTGTGCGGAAAATATTCCACCGGCAGATTGGTTCTAGACATAACCTCACACTCACATCAAATCCGATCTTCCAAGTGCTTCAAAGTGGAAATTGTGAGAGGATACAAATCATCAAGACACCAACAGATGTCAAGGTAATTCGATTAATGATCTATCAATTATTTCTAAAATGATTTAAAGCGATATTTACTGCGGGCTGCGGCACAGAGTGTGTTGCAAACTACAATGTGACGGCTGATTTTCCAGGGAATGTTTACCTATTTTATTTATTTATTTAAGGGTTTCTATAAAGCATTACAATTTTATGATATTATTTTTACTATTTACAATTTACATGTAAAATGCTTAATGCCCTTGATATAGTTCGATCCTTATTATGTTCTTTGTTCATTGAATGTTGTTGATGTTTCAGTTCACTTCACCAATCTTTTTATTTGCATCTTGTTGTTGTTGTACATAGATATAACTATTACATAAACATATTTACAAACAGCAAGCAAAGCCCATAAAGTTTTTTAAAAACTTGATCATGGGCAAATACTAAGTGGCAGACAAAGAAAGAATAATACAATTTATAAAATGATAAAGTGATAAACATAATTAAGGTGTGTGCACTCCATGTCATGTTCTTTAAATCGCCTCATCGCACATTCTCTCTGGCGACGAAAATGTTACAAATTTACTCAAATACATTAAATGAATTCTCTCAGCCCATTGGTGGATATAAGCCTTCTTATTGGCCGTCTCTAAAATCACGGCTTTATGTTTGATTTGAAGGGTACTATTCAACTCCACGTGGAGTGTTTTCCCTTTTCGGCGAAACAATTATGGCAGGTGAGATTTACACAAAACAAAACTTAACTGGCGGAAGATTCGTAGATCTTACGGAACGGAGGGGAACCGTCTGAGCAACCAAACTTTACTAGGAACATATATCTCAAGAACGGCTAAACTACTAAAGGTATTAATGTGAAACTTACAGAAAATAAGTATTATAGACCGGACCATTATGATGTTTATTATAATATGATCTATAAATGCACCAAATCACGTTTACGTAGGTGGCGCGGTTGCCTTAAAATGGCACGATTTGCCATTTATTTATTTAATTATTATTTAGATCTCAAAGCTGTCACATGCTTCACTTCATTATTACATAATCCGTGACGACAACACCTTGTATCTTACGCCAGTAGCCGTATAATGTGACATCGCACCACATTCCCACGTGAATAATGATTATAAAAATGAAAAACGTCGACTCATGCACTCATAATAGTAGGTATAATTATTGACATTGCAATCGATAATAATATGTAATATGTAAATTTCCCGTTGAAGACTAAACAGGTGGTTTGGACAAATACTTGGTGACGCATCGCCGGCCACAGACCACGATGGATCTATACTAGCCTAGCCCCAACGAATGTATTCGCATACCGATCTACGTTTATCAAGCGGACTGGGCTCGCACTTGGCGGTACGAGCCGAGCTTAGTGCGCACTGAGTTCGACTGATAAACACCTCAGCTCGAGCTTATTTTAGTTATGTTCAGAAGCCGATCTAGTCCGGTTAAATAGGACTAGGGATAGAGTTCAATAGGAGGAGTCCGGATTGAAGTATGCTTGCTAAACGGGTTCCGAACTCGGTGCGTACTGAAGTCAGTCCGAACCCAGTTCGCTTAGTAAACGTAGTGATTATCTAAGGCCACTTTCAACCGCGCCAATTGAAAGAAAATCCAGGCGTTCTTTCTTTCACACATTCGTAAATGCGCGGTTCGGCCACGCCCACCGCTACAGGTAACCGACGGAAGGGCTTAAATTATCTCCAATTGACCTGATAATATTAGACGGTAGGAATTAGCAACGTAGAAAATTAAGTTGTCACTTTGGACTCGGCTGTGTCGTAAGCATCAGAATACTTTCGTTGGGACAACTATACAGTGCCTCATGTAAGGAAAAAGTGGAACTGCGCAAACAAGTCTTTAGAGGCAAAGCGCCTGGGGGGTCTGGGGGGCACGGCCCCCCAGTTTTTTTACGGTTTTCCAAGAACGTGTTTAAATTGCTTGAGATGGTCTTCAATACATTTTATAAGATTTACTACCGCGATTCACCAACGGCTTACCTCCTCACAAAACATACAAAGTTAAATAGACGTTACGAAATTGAAGAAAATACTTGTAGATTTAATATAGGCCTAAGCCCTATAAAATAAAAAAATAAAAATAAAGTATAGTTTTTATTCTATCAGTTCTTTTAAGACGAATTCTTATCTGCGCCAATCACAGATTGCAGCTGCGCAAATGACTTTTGCAACCGCGCAACAGTGTCCAGCTGCGCACTAAATTAGGCCCCGCAACTATAGCTGTAAACGTGTCGTGTCTACTGTGAGTGGACAGACGTTACTTGTGTGTCTGGATAAGGTAAAGTGAGTCACCTTTATCTTGGGCATCTGTTTGCACAGCGTCAACACGTCCTTGGAGGCTGTGACGTAAGCATCAGAATACTTTCGTTGGGGCAACTATAGCTGTGAACGTGTCGTGTCTGCTGTGAGTGGCCAGACGTTACTTGTGTGTCTGGATAAGGTAAAGTTAGTCACCTTTATCTTGGGCATCTGTTTGCACAGCGTCAACACGTCCTTGGTGGCAGTGACGTAAGCATCAGAATACTTTCGTTGGGACAACTATAGCTGTAAACGTGTCGTGTCTACTGTGAGTGGACAGACGTTACTTGTGTATCTGGATAAGGTAAAGTTAGTCACCTTTATCTTGGGCATCTGCTTGCACAGCGTCAACACGTCCTTGGTGGCTGTGACGCAAGCATCAGAATACTTTCGTTGGGGCAACTATAGCTGTGAACGTGTCGTGTCTGCTGTGAGTGGCCAGACGTTACTTGTGTATCTGGATAAGGTAAAGTGAGTCACCTTTATCTTGGGCATCTGCTTGCACAGCGTCAACACGTCCTTGGTGGCTGTGACGCAAGCATCAGAATACTTTCGTTGGGGCAACTATAGCTGTACACGTATCGTGTCTACTGTGAGCAGACAGACGTTACTTGTGTGTCTGGATAAGGTAAAGTGAGTCACCTTTATCTTGGGCATCTGCTTGCACAGCGTCAATACGTCCTTGGTGGCAGTGACGTAAGCATCAGAATACTTTCGTTGGGGCAACTATAGCTGTAAACGTGTCGTGTCTACTGTGAGCGGACAGACGTTACTTGTGTATCTGGATAAGGTAAAGTGAGTCACCTTTATCTTGGGCATCTGTTTGCAAAGCGTCAACACGTCTCTGGTGGCTGTGACGTAAGCATCGGAATACTTTCGTTGGGGCAACTATAGCTGTGAACGTATCGTGTCTTCTATGAGCGGACAGACGTAACTTGTGTATCTGGATAAGGTAAAGTTAGTCACCTTTATCTTGGGCATCTGCTTGCACAGCGTCAACACGTCTCTGGTGGCTGTGACGTAAGCATCGGAATACTTTCGTTGGGGCAACTATATCTGTAAACGTATCGTGTCTACTGTGAGCGGACAGACGTTACTTGTGTGTCTGGATAAGGTAAAGTGAGTCACCTTTATCTTGGGCATCTGTTTGCACAGCGTCAACACGTCCTTGGTAGCTGTCACATTGATCGCCACGGCCGTACGAAGCTTCTCGTCGAACCTGCGACAAATATATAATATTATACATTCAACAACAATTAATTTATTCATAGTTCCCACGTGACGTCACAGCGGCCATGATTTTTAATTTATTAAATAATTTAATTTAATAATTTAAAAATTTAATGATTTAATTTAATAAATGAGCCTAATTTAGAACTTAAAACTTAAAAAGTAAACATAAGTAATAAACAAATAAAATATTTACACACATAGGTATACCAATTTTATCTCAAAAACAGACTGAATTTTAAAGAACTAAGAATTTCTGTGTTCTACCACAACAGCCTTCAATTGTTTCTCCATGGCAACGTCAAAGTTTGATCACAAATGTGGCCGCCACGCGCAAAGATGTGACGTACGTGCAACCTCGGGATGCGGTCTGTGTACCTTGCTGCTATGTTCGGGTGTTCTGCTCAAAGACTAGCCATAAAGATTGAATGAATGATAGAAAGAAAGCAAGAAATTAAAAAAGAAAGGAAGGGAGGAAGGTTGGAAGGAAGGAAGGAAGTAAGGAAGGAAGGAAGGAAGGAAGGAAGGAAGGAAGGAAGGAAGGAAGGAAGGAGTGAAGGTAGGTTGGAAGGAAGGAGGGAAGGAAGGCAGGAATGAAAGAGAGAGAGAGAGAGACAGACAGACAGACAGAAAGAAAGAGCCAGAATGAATGAAAGAAAGAACGAATTATTATTATTATTATTTTTATTATTATTATTTTTATTTTTATTATTATTACTGTTATTTTAAACTCAAATCAAAACCGGCGTTAACATGTTGTAAGGACATAAACAAGTATTGCCATGTAGGCCTACTTACCTTATCAATTTCTACTTAGAACTAGGCCTATTAACTCAAATATAGCATTGTTCATATTATTATTATTATTATCGTCAATATTATTATTGTTATTATCTATTATTCTTCTGTCGTGCATCGGAGATACTAATAAGCTCGCGCGCGCGAACTCACGCGAGTTTTCCGATCGAGTAGAAGTGTTGGCAAAGTCGATTTTGAAGTTCCCCCCTCTATCGACTCGAAGTGTTGGTATCTTCGACATGTGTATGCCCAATGATATTCAACAGCTATAGTAGGCTAGATGCGCAGCCTAGCAGCCACAAGCGTGTCAATTTGATGCCATCTTGAAATGGGCAAATAACACAGGCGGGAATAGGAGTCTCTAGTGCGACTTTCTGCCATTGGCAGCGCTAGCAGTACTAAAAGGTCCAAATTAGCATGTAAATTGCCCATTTCAAGATGGCTTCAAATCGCTACGCTCGCTACTGAGTGGAAGGTTGGGGGACTGGTGATCTAGCCTACTATAGCTGTTGAATATCATTGTGTATGCCGGAGAGTGTGCTCGCCAGTGGCGTGCGGACGTACCTGACAGTGGCGGCCACGTGGAAGACCACGTCCACGTTCTGCACCAGCATCTGTCTGTCGGCCGTGGATAGACCCAGTCCGGGCTGGGCGCAGTCGCCGGCAACGAGGGTAATCTTGTGTCGGTACTTGGGGTTCATCTTGGACAGCTTGTAAAACAGCTGCAATAAAAGAACGTTTTTAAACTGGATAGTCAGGTAAAAAACCAGAAAACTAGCTTTACTCGTCGTACAACATCTAAAGTCCCATCTAACAGCGGCTGCAAAGAAGTCAGTGCAGAAGAAATGGGAGGAGGATGCTAAGGACAAGCCATGGGAGAGGATAGTATCAACAAAAACAAACCGACCCAGATATAAGAACAGAAAAGTCTCAACAGCTCAGTTTAGACTAGACACAGGGCATGACAATTACTGGGTAAACATCTGCACAGAGTGGGAATGGCTGAGTCGAGCTTGTGCAGCTTGTGTGGTAAGGAAGAGCAGAACAGACGTCATCTTTTCGGTTGTGAAAGGATGAAGAGGGAACTTGACGCGATGCCAGATGGCATGACATATGTACAGAGGGAGTCCTGTCTCTATTGGTTAGCACGACAACGCATGATGGCCGAATAGACCAATTGCGGGCATAAGAGAAGAAGAGAAGAAGACATCTTCGGTATTGCTTCCGTCACGGGTGGGTGAGCGGCAACCAACCAGCGGCCGTGGCTAATTCAAATACCTGCTCGGGTTGGCCGAGACCGTAAACACGTCATTGATTGATGACGAAAGCATTACCGAAGATGTTTAAGAGACCTATACCATTTGTATATATTTAAGCCAACGGTTTAGCCGCGGTCGCTTAGCCGGTTCCCATACTAACACCGAACTTAAGAAACCTCGGGCTAGGTCAGGAGGTGGATGGGTGATCGCACTCTCCTCTGAAACACTAGTTACCGTTGGTTGGAGTGGATTGGAGGGTTCGAAAGCTTGTGTAACAGCTTCGTTCTCCTCGTCAACTGCTCAGCAGTCCAAAGTTAGTGGAGGAACATGTATGACTGGTCAAAGTTACACCGTCCTTTCGGATGGGACGTAAAGCCGATGGTCCTTGGTACTTTTCGACAGGAGTAGGCTACGTGCCGGTACCGGGTTTCCCCTCCTCCCTTCTTCGTCATCATGCATCGTTGTTAATCATCCGTTGTTATACTGGTCACTGTACATGGCATAAAATGCTGTATGGGGCCAAGTCATAAATAAATATGTCCATCCTCAAGTATGGGAAACATGACTAAAAGATACCTTACTTTAAAAGCAGGGGGTTAAAAAAATTAAAGAAAACCTGCGATTTTTTGGCTTGTTGCTACCAAGTAGCACCGAGCAACTCTTCTCATGGTAATTCCCATAACAAAAATTACCCTTGAGATAGTAAAACCACCGCCGAAATAGGGCACTGATCAAAAATCAATCAGGAGGTTTAATGTGCATCGTTTCTCTACCGATAACATGCTTCTTAGTACGAACGTGTACTTCTACAAAATGCCCTGAAATTAATTTTTGTGTGACTTGATGTGTAGAAAAGTTGCAATCTGTTTTGAGCGGCACTGTCCGCAGTGGCCGAGTGTTGTGGCTGGACTCGTATTACACGAGTGCTCTGTCTATCGGGAAGGCGCTAGCGAGCTCAGAACCGATACAGCTGTACTACGCTTTAGAAGAAAAATGCAGCAGAGCTGGCGAAGTGAATCTAGTAGAATAGCTAAATGTTCACTATTTTTTCTTGCATTGAAGCAACCTAGGCTATATCAATTGTATTTTACACATAACTGAATTTCATGCACTTATGACTCATTGGTGATTTTTTAAGTTTTTCAACTGACTACTGACTATGCCTTTAATGCTTTTTTTCGTAGGAGAGAGAGAGAGAGGGAGAGAAGGAGAGAGGGAGAGAGGGAGAGAGGGAGAGAGGGAGAGAGAGAGAGAGGATGAAATGAAACCAAAATCAAAGACACCAAGCAGGAAAGGTGACCTCTATCTTACCGGGTCTTCAAAGATGGCGTCTCCTCTATCGGCCACGTCCTTGCCTCGCTTGGGCCTGATCAGCAGGTAGAGGGCCTCTATGTCACTCTACAGCTTACCGGGTCGTCACAGATGGCGTCCCCTCTATCCGCCACGTCCTTGCCTCGCTTGGGCCTGATCAGCAGGTAGAGGGCCTCTATGTCACTCTACAGCTTACCGGGTCGTCACAGATGGCGTCCCCTCTATCGGCCACGTCCTTGGGCCTGATCAGCAGGTAGAGGGCCTCTATGTCACTCTACAGCTTACCGGGTCGTCACAGATGGCGTCCCCTCTATCCGCCACGTCCTTGCCTCGCTTGGGCCTGATCAGCAGGTAGAGGGCCTCTATGTCACTCTACAGCTTACCGGGTCTTCAAAGATGGCGTCTCCTCTATCGGCCACGTCCTTGCCTCGCTTGGGCCTGATCAGCAGGTAGAGGGCCTCTATGTTACTCTACAGCTTACCGGGTCGTCACAGATGGCGTCCCCTCTATCCGCCACGTCCTTGCCCCGCTTGGGCCTGATCAGCAGGTAGAGGGCCTCTATGTCACTCTACAGCTTACCGGGTCGTCACAGATGGCGTCCCCTCTATCCGCCACGTCC
>OX246749.1:4300667-4400381 GCA_945910005.1 Isoperla grammatica | reverse complement strand
ACCCAAGCCTCGCCGAATCTCTGACATTCAGTAGGAGTAAACAAAAACCTGGTATTACAGGAATATATTTATTGATGATCTATTGACTTCGGCCTACAGCCAATAATGATCTACCTGAAGTATATAATCCCTCAACATGAAAGTCGTCAGACTTGAAGTGTGCGGAACAAACAATACTAGTTGTGGTGGGATGCCAATTTTTCCGCGATTTCCCACACCTTTCTAAGCTTGTCATCTTTGGGAAATTCATTCCCACCATTATTTTACAATTTGGGACGCAGCAATACGTCATTTTGCTTATTTTAAACAATTTTCATTACCATAAAAAAAACTCCTGTCAGCCATAGCTGTGTTGTTCGCATTACACCTGCCACACCCCCCTGCTAGATTCGAGGATCTAATGCGCTAGCGCTCCTAGTGAGCAAGTTTGGCAGTTCGCAGCCCCATTGAGGAGGTTGTGACATCACAGACAGACAAGCAATGTGTTGTTATGTTCCACTTCCAGCCTTAGCCCTGCCCAGGGACTGCTACCTTATCATGGTGGGCAGGTTTGTGCGCTTTGATGATTCCTGGAGCTATGCCGGCGGAAGCGTATGCTTCTGGTAGGGTCACCCTAGCCAGACAGGTCGAGAAGTCAGACGAAGTGCAGTCAACACCCCAATCCCCTTTCTCCTTTCCCCTTTCATCACGTGCCCTTCTACTTGCCCCTTGCCTCCAAAGAGCCCCCAACTTCATCATTATCACCCACTCATCGTCTTAAAAATTAGCCAAGTTGCAAAAATATATGACGTTAAGCCCAAATATATATCAATCAATCCAATAAAGTAAATAAATAATCACGTTTGTTCTCACCTTCAGTTTCCTACGTTTCAACTCGACCATATTCGGGCTGTACTTTATGTTCACCACCATTATTGAGTGTGTCAGATTGCTGCAAGTGTTTCGAGAGAGACCAACAGGTGACTGTGCAGCGCGGACTATCAACAGGTAGGCCGGCCTAGCGGTAGCCACGACGCGATAAGAGCCGAGTGTATAAGCGATATCGTTGAACTTAACGACCGATTCACATTCCACGCTTAACGACCGATTCACCGTGCTCCAGTTTTAACGACATTTCACGGCATTCTTGTGGATACTGATGTCATAGATGACTGCAGTGGCGTATTCGTGGGGGAGCTGGGGCCCCAGCCCCCACCCCAGCCAAGCAGTTTTGACGTTTTTAGTCAACTAATTTCTCCTAAACAAATAATAGGATAAAAATGAAAATCTACCTATACTTGGAGAGGGATGTCATATCTACGCATGGTATTAAGTACATTTGTGACAAGCCTGCTCAAAAATAATTTATTCGCGTTTGAATTATGCAAATAAATTACTTTCGTCGCAAATGTTCGGCGAAATAATACGGAGAATCTGTTTAAAAATAGGTACATTATTTTTGAATAGGTTGGTGAAAAATGTACTTAATACCATGCATAGATATGACATCCCTCTACAAGTAGGGAAATATTTATAGTAATCCTAGTATTAGTTTAAGAGTAATTGGTTGACGGCCAATACATCTGTAAAACTCCTACTGCCGAACGCTCTTAATAACTATACCGTTAAGTGAGTAATATAGGGTAGAGGCACAACGCAATCGGCAGTTTGTCTACCACCTTTTACTGCCCAACATACTTTAGTCGGGTAAATAAAACAAATAAATAAATTCACATTTAGAGTCTACCCACTCAGTAACTAAACTGATTTACAGTGGGGGACTTTAATTTAAAGTGACTAAACCAAACTCGCAGGCTCTGAACACCATCGACGAGTGAGCGATAACCAATCAAAGATCGATATTTCAAATACGAAACATATGAATCAGTGATTGGACAGTGCGAACACCTGCGGACAAATGCCAGAATCAACAGGCCGATTCAGAACAACATTGAATTTATTGAGTACTTCGTTGCTAGGACGGCTCCAAAGTCGCCGTTTACTCATTCCCAAGACAAGAAGTAATGGAATTGAATCCAATTAGAAGTTAAAAAAATTTTGCCTGAAGCGGGATTTAAACCCGGGATCTTCTGCATTGGAAGCAAGGATGCTAACCACTGGACCAACGAGGCCACCCGTACAAGTAATATAGGCCGGACGCCGTAACAAAGAAGGTTGTGTCGTCACAACTAATTACTCTGGCCGGCGTAGTGATATGTGGACGTTTACGCAGTGCTCATCCGCGCACTATACCTGTCAGAGAGAAAATACACTGATTGGCAAGGCGGTGTTAGAAAATACTAGCTTTGGTAGGCCGTGACTTAAAAATACTACCATCAAGAAAGCTTTGACTTCTGTGTGTTGCTAGGATACTTGATGTATTTCTTTATCATTTGATGGTCTGTTGTTTTTATTGCCGTTTCGTGTTTGACAGGAGTTGAGTTCACGTGGGGGAAACATGGCGGCGTTTTTTCTATGCATATGACGCCCGTGTTCGGCTGATTTACCCTGTAATATTATTTACGAAAATTTATTACCAATATCAAGAAACATTGACACTGAAAACATAACTCGGGATCTTTCAGAGTGGTCATATGCGTTCCCTGTGCCTTTAGGGTACGACAATATGCAGAGAGACAAAGCAAATGACAAAGGTAGGTCGTCCGTAGCTGTTCCTTCTTCATACCTTCATGCCTAGCATGATGGGACGGAACTACTTTAAATTTTCCCAAACATAATTAAGTAGTTGTTAATTTATAAGTGAATATAATAAATTAGATAATAAGAAACTAAAGTTTATTCCTGCATAATTAAACCGCAAACACATACCAAGAGGGAGAAAAATAGCATGTAATCCAGGGCCCATGTCCACCAACCTATGAAATAACAATACATGTTTACTTAACTGGTAAGGCAATGAGTGGTAGTCTACATTTAAGTTAGCGTTACAAGGTGTGAGGTCACTTGCTATTACATCATCCGTGACAACACCTTCTTTGTTACGGCGTCCGGCCTATAGGCACCGTGTGTTAGTACATACAGCGCTGTATGTGGCCAAATGTAGCAACAAACTGCTGAAGATTTCATTCCGCGGTTGAAAATAGTGCTGGATATTATTGTGATATATCTTGTTTTTTGTTTGGCGTTTGTTTCGTTTTTATTGTTGATGTGTATTTATTTTGTATTGTTGTTTTGTTTTGTGTTTTTGTTTTGGCTTTTATTGTCTTGTTTTGTTTGTGTTTGTTGTGTGTTATTTGTTGTTTTTACGTCTAAAACGTGTGCTGATTAAAATGGTGGCTTGCCTCTTTAAGATTTACTGATGGGATTCATAATCTGCGCGAAAATTTTAAAACCCATCTTTAATTAAACAATGGGAGTCTTTCAGTTAAAATTTCTCACCAGAGTGCAGCATAGAACAACCCGGTTTTAAAATAGTAAACAAACGCGGATTGCAACGGGAACGAGCGTGATGACAGGTAGTTAAAATTTACAACATATATTTGGTAACGAGCATAATGTCCTAAAATATAATAAACAGTAATATGTAATTAATAAGTTATAACGCCTAGTATTGGCCCTAACCATTATAGGGCTACATTATTCAGGTTTATCACAGCCTTTAGCTCTCGACTTTCCAACCACTAACTAGCTGACAGATTGCATTGCCTGTGTGTTGCAAGAAGCACCTAATTTAGTTATTTTATTTGAACTTTAATTTAAATGCATTGTTTGCTGAGGCTCTGATTTTATACAGTCATATTTATACAACAACGTTATTTTAAGACAAATTCATCAATAAAAACAAAGGCTAACAGACCGTAACTAACAGCTACGGACGACCTGCCCTTGTCTCTCTGCATTTGTCGTATCCTAAAGGCACAGGAAACACATATTACTACTCTTAAAGATCTCTTTGTAATGTTTTCAGTGTCAATGTTTCTTGACATCGGTAATAAGGTTTCATAAATAATATTACAAACTAAATCAGTCGAACACGGGCTCACATATTATAGAAAAAAACGCCGCCATTTATGTCAAACACGATCACGGCAATAAAGACAACTGACCATCAACTGACGAAGAAACACGTCAAGTATCCGAGCAACAGACAGAAGTCACCGCTTTATTGATGTTAGTATTTCTAAGTCACAGCCTATCAAAGCCAGTATTTTCTAACACCGCCTTGCCGATCAGTGTATTTTTATTTTGACAGGTGGACCGCATTTTTCGGTGCTGCGCTCTGGTGGTTGAGCTTTAAAAGATCCCCATTTTTACGATTTCCCTTTATTGACGTAGGAAGAACGACGCTGCTTCAGCAGGTTGTTGCGCGACTTTGCCACTTGGAGCGCTTCATTCGTTTTCACTAGCGCCATCAGTGGCCAATCTCGGTGCCTATAGTACAAGTTCCCACTAGTGTTCGCACACGGGCGAAGAGAGGCAGTGAAAAATTTCCGTAAACATTATCGCGGGATGTACGTGTTCAAACTTGTCATATTTCCCCGTAAACAATATTATTCGTTTTCTATTGACACTTGACAGCTAAATAAAACTTGAAATAGTACTATAGGGAGTATTCAATAGACGTCACGTGGCGGCCATTATGAGGTACACATTGCTTGTTTACCTTCGTTCTGTCAATAGAGGACACAATAGGTTATCCAGGAAAAATCCAGTTTTAAGCCGTTTAGATTGATGTCTGCAGGTAAAAGTTCAAGAAAATGATAACAACAATAAAAACAAATGATAAAACATGCAAATGATTGTCTTCAAACAGAGTTTACGCGTGCTTTTTTTGTTTTTAGTCATAATACGGAACCTTTGTTTGAAAACGGTTGATGTGTCAGTCAAAGAACATCTGCAATATTGCAACAATGCAGTGTCGGAAGAACGTAAACAAATGTTTACAGAGTACCTCAGTATGGCTACCGTGCGATACCGGAAATGACGTTATTGCATACTCACTATAGGTGGCCTCTAATGTGGCCGATGTGACGTCACGTGAATACTCCCTATGAAGTGTTGTTGTTGCATAGATATTGGACAGTCAACGCTCCAACGATGTATAGTCGCGTCGCGTTAACTAGCAAGTGTTGTCGTCACGGATTATGTAATAGTGAAGTGACGCGTGTGACAACTACCAACCTAAATCTAGATACATCCCGCGTTCTCCTGCCTCAGGTATTGTAGTGATAATATCGCACGCCTGTTGTCAGTCGTGGTGGGGTCGCATTCCATTCACGGTCGGTGCAGTCGATGCAGTGGACAATAACAATACAGGTATCGGGAAAGCCGGAGGTGAATACCGTTGAAATAGACCGTGTGGAGCGACCGTCTCTTCTCAGAATTTTAGGGTACACCTCGCTTCTTACGACGTCGCCAGTATAGGGCACTAGCAACACCAAAAGACAACAATGAAACAAATGAATTGAATCGATGACAAACAACAAGCTGTAAAAAAATAATTTCGTCTGATTTTGGAAAACAAAACAAAAAACAAACAAATACACATACAAAACTTTCACTAAGTCGTTGTCTATCATTAAAAGTTTTAAATGGCGAGCAGTTACTATTGCTACACTTGTTTTTATTTCTATGGTTGCAATTTTATTATATTGACAGCTGATTGTTTGTCCATCAGTTCAATTCATTTGTTCCATTGTTGTCTGTTGGTGTTGCTAGTGCCCTCAAAGACCTTAACGAACGAAGAAGGTGTTTGGAAGTTTGGTGATTTATTGGCGCTCAAGGTCGTCTGGTTACAGACAGTGACGTCACACCCCCTCCCCTCTCTCCCCTTGCACGACCGGTTCCTCTTCAGGTGATGGTCAAACAATAGCGAAAGTTTATTTATGACGCTGTTGGTAAATCCGAACAGGTAGAAAATTCGTGCAGCCGCTGAAAAGGGTTAAGCCTGTCCGCTCATAGTGGAAACGAAACGTTTAGAGCTAATGACTCAAGGTCCGTCGATCCCCTGGCGGAGGTTCGGTAACTTCGAGAGCGCCAGAGGATTTACGGACCAATGTTCGTCTAATAGACCGTGAAATAGGGTTTAAAGGGCCAACAGGTAGCGCGCTGTTGTCATTTCCTTGCAGTTCTTTTTCTTTCAAAGGGTGACATTCTTTCATCTTCGTTTTTATAAAATTGGCAACCGAGTTTATCTAGAAAAGTTTGGATGACAAGCAGATTATAATAATTATAATGGTAATAATTATAAAAATGATGATACTAATAATGATAACAATAGTAATAATAACAATAGTAATAATAATAATAATAATGATAAAAAAAATAATAATTATAATAAAAATAATAATAAAAATAATAATAACAATAGTAATAATCATCACAATAATAATAATAATAATAATAATAATAATAACAATAATAATTATTATTGTTGTTATTATTATTTTTGTAATTATTATTATTATTATATTACTATTATCAATCTAATCCCAACCCCGGCGCTGGCAGAGCTCAACGAACTCCACCAATGGTGTCTCATTAACTTCTCAACAAACTGTGAAGTCATCGTGTCTATAAAGCATAGACTCATGCCCGTATCCTGTCTGGCTATGCTAATGTTACCTAACATGGCGACCTTTCCCCTCTACCTGTTAGCTCGCAGACAGTAAATACTAACTAGCCTATGTAATTATGGTAGTTGTCCTGACGAAAGTTTTCTGATGCTCACGACACAGCCGAGTCCAAGGTGGCAACTTAATTTTCTACCTCGCTAAAATTCCTACCGTATAATTCAAGACCTTCCCCTCTACCTGTTAGCTTGCAGACAATAAATACTAACTAGCCTATGTTATTATGGTAGTCGTCCTGACGAAAGTTTTCTGATGCTCACGACACAGCCGAGTCCAAGGTGGCAACTTAATTTTCTACCTCGCTAAAATTCCTACCGTATAATTCAAGACCTTCCCCTCTACCTGTTAGCTTGCAGACAATAAATACTAACTAGCCTATGTAATTATGGTAGTCGTCCTGACGAAAGTTTTCTGATGCTCACGACGCAGCCGAGTCCAAGGTGGCAACTTAATTTTCTACCTCGCTAAAATTCCTACCGTATAATTCAAGACCTTCCCCTCTACCTGTTAGCTTGCAGACAATAAATACTAACTAGCCTATGTAATTATGGTAGTCGACCTAACGAAAGTTTTCTGATGCTCACGACACAGCCGAGTCCAAGGTGGCAACTTAATTTTCTACCTCGCTAAAATTCCTACCGTACAATTCAAGACCTTCCGTTGGTTACCTGTAACGGTGGGCGTGGCCAAACCTCCCGTGCACTCGACTAAGCCGAACCGTGCATTTACGAATGTGTGAAAGAATGCCAGGTATCTGTTGATTTTCTTTCAATAGGGAACACGCGTATGAAAATTTTAATCGATTTTTAAATACCTTGTCTCTCATCTAATGATTTTGTGTCTTAGAATTATGAAAAACGGATCAGTCTATGCCTCAAAATAATTGGTTTAGTAACGATAAACAAAAGGACGCGAAAAACGAGCCGCCGCCATGTAGAGTGGATTTGACGTCATGGTTTTGTACTATGTACGCTCACCGCCTCAGCGATTGGTCTGTAACGCCACGTCTACAGAATCATTGCGTCACAGCCACCTGTACGCGTTTCAGATCCCGAGTTTAAATAAACTTCAATAAATGCGACCACATTAAACCTATTTAAAAATTTCTTTTTTACTTAGGACTTGCATTAATATACTTTTTGTATCTAATACTATTAAACTAAGTGTTTGGTTTAACAAAAAAAATCGTACGCGTGTTGCCTATTGGCGCGGTTGAAAGGGGCAGTAGACAATGACCTGAGATCGGTATGCGAATACTTTCGTTGGGACTAGTATATCTGTTGATTTTCTTTCAATTGGCGCGGTTGAAAGGGGCAGTAGACAATGACCTGAGATCGGTATGCGAATACTTTTGTTGGGACTAGTATATCTGTTGGTTTTCTTTCAATTGGTGTGGTTGAAAGAGGCAGTAGACAATGACCTGAGATCGGTATGCGAATACTTTCGTTGGGACTAGTATATCTGTTGATTTTCTTTCAATTGGCGTGGTTGAAAGGGGCAGTAGACAATGACCTGAGATCGCTATGCAAATACTTTTGTTGGGACTAGTATATCTGTTGGTTTTCTTTCAATTGGTGTGGTTGAAAGAGGCAGTAGACAATGACCTGCGATCGGTATGCGAATACTTTTGTTGGGACTAGTATATCTGTTGGTTTTCTTTCAATTGGTGTGGTTGAAAGAGGCAGTAGACAATGACCTGCGATCGGTATGCGAATACTTTCGTTGGGAGTAGTATATCTGTTGATTTTCTATGAATTGGCGCAGTTGAAAGGGCCAGTAGACAATGACCTGCGATCGGTATGCGAATACTTTCGTTGGGAGTAGTATATCTGTTGATTTTCTATGAATTGGCGCAGTTGAAAGGGCCAGTAGACAATGACCTGCGATCGGTATGCGAATACTTTCGTTGGGACTAATATATCTGTTGATTTTCTATGAATTGGCGCAGTTGAAAGGGCCAGTAGACAATGACCTGAGCGGTATGCGAATACTTTCGTTGGGAGTAGTATATCTGTTGATTTTCTATGAATTGGCGCAGTTGAAAGGGCCAGTAGACAATGACCTGCGGTCGGTATGCGAATACTTTCGTTGGGACTAATATATCTGTTGATTTCCTATCAATTGGCGCGGTTAAAAGGGCCAGTAGACAATGACCCGAGATCGGTATACGAATACTTTCGTTGGGACTAGTATATCTGTAGATTTTCTTTCAATTGGCGCGGTTGAAAGGGGCAGTAGACAATAACCTGAGATCAATATGCAAATACTTTCGTTGGGACTAGTATATCTGTTGGTTTTCTTTCAATTGGCGCGGTTGAAAGGGGTAGTAGACAATAACCTGAGATCAATATGCAAATACTTTCGTTGGGACTACTATAGAAGCTGTTCTAGAAGCTTACTTTAGTTCCAGACCTATGCATGGCTAATTAGTTGTGTTGTGAAGGTGACCCCTAATTCCCTTATTCCCTAATTTCCTAATAGGGAACTATCATTTCTCAGAGTTCTTAAAAATGATAGATCCTAATTCCAAGAATAATGTAGATATAATTTTATGTCTGAGAAACGAATAGTTCGAATTGTATTAGCATGTAAAGTTTTACATTTTTACTTTCATTGTGAAACCGTCCCTGACGTCAAACGTTGGTAAACAACACATTTCATTAGTGAATTTATCTAAGGTCTTTGGAATGGACCACTATTCTTTCTTTCCTCTTAGAACAGCACTTCATTGTTGTCGATTTTCAGATGTTTTATTTTAATACCGCAATATTATCAAATATTCTTGAAAAATTAGTAATGTTTAAGAGTAATTATAGAAACAAATTTGACATAAAATCAATCTTATAATGTGAGTGAATAATTAAGGTGCATTTTTCACTGTTGTGCATTGATGTCATTGAAGATCTAGAGGGCCGTAAAAACTTCTATCTAAGGGTCCTAGATCTAAGGCCTCTGCTTCCTGCCAGCCACGTGTGACCTGTATTGTATCAGGTCACAGGTCAAGGTCGTTCCAAGGAAACCGACCAGTTTCCTCCATACTTCACCGAATATCATTGCCAACAACTATTAGGTAGACAGTGACTTAACTGTTTTCCTAATGGTGTGGTAAGATAGATCGCAACACAACAACCTTGTTGCGTTGTTCAGCTGTTCTCGCTAGGCCGTGCGGTTGTTTGTTCTTCAATGAGGACACAACAGATCGGTATAGTCTCGTCGCGTTAACTTGCAAGAGCCAACGGTTTAGCCGCGGTCGCTTAGCCGGTTCCCATACGAACACCGAAGTTAAGCAACCTCGTGCTAGGTCAGGAGGTGGATGGGTGACCATTGTCCTCTGAAACACTAGTTACCGTTGGTTAGAGCAGATTGGAGGGTTCGAAAGCTTGTGTAACAGCTTCGTTCTTCTCGTCAACTGCTCGGCAGTCCAGGTTAGTGGAGGAACCTATATGACTGGTCAAGGTTACATCGTCCTTTCGGATGGGACGTAAAGCCGATGGTCCCCTTGGTACTTTTCGACAGGAGTAGGCTACGTGCCGGTACCAGGCTTCCCCTCCTCCCTTCCTCATTATCATTCATCAATCATCACTCATCAGGCTAAAGAGGGCCTTATGCCCTACACTGGCATTAATTACAATAAAATAAAAATAAACTTGCAAGGTGTTAAGGAAACTAAATAAAAAAATTCACATTTAGGTCCAGTCTTACAATGTCCCAATAACTACTTAATCGTCGAATAGCTTGTTGTCTCCATGGCAACGACCAATCAAAACTCTTAAAATCCTCCAAATAACGTGATTGCTACAAATAACTTTCTTATTAGGAGATTGTAAGACCGGCCCCCGGCCCTTAGAGTCTACCCACTCGGTAACGAAACTGATTTTCAGTGGGGGACTTCAATTTAAAGCGACTAAACCAACCCTGTAGGCTTCGAACACCGTCGACGAGTGAGCAATAACCAATCAAAGATCGATATTTCAAATATGAAACATATGAATCAGTGATTGGGACAGTGCGAACACTTGCGGACGATTGTTAGAATCAACGAGGCCGATTCAGAACAACTTTGAATTTATTTAGTTAACGTCACGGATTATGTAATAGGGTAGTGACGCGTGTGACAATTAACACTCTCTCACACCAAGAAGTAAGATAGTGTCATGGGAGTCAGGACCACCCACAATTAGTTTCCAACTTAACAAGAGGTGCGAATCACTAACGTTTTTCCCGATTATCTAGAGTGAAGTTTGGTTGCGGTAAGTTTTTTTTTTACGGAAACCTGCTTGCACGTTTTCTCGTGCGTTACCGTCAAGAAACTTACCGCAACCAAATTGTATACTAGATAATCGGGAAAAACGTTAGGAGTGATTCGTGCTTGTTAACTTGAGAACGAAAAAGTAACTATGTGACTTCTTTGGGTACTGCGACTTAACCAACCTAAAATCTAGTTGCGTCCCGTTCTCTCGCCTCAGGTATTGTAGTGATAAAATCGCTCGCATGTTGTCAGACGTGGTGGGGTCGCATTCTATTCACGGTCGGTGCAGTCGATGCAGTGGACAATAACAATGCAGGTAGTGGTGAATACCGTTGAAATAGACCGTGTGGAGCGACCGTCTCTTCTCAGAATGTTAGAAGACACCTCGCTTCTTACGGCGTGGCCAGTATAATATAATGTTGCGCGACTAAACCGCAGTTTTACTCGGAGAAATGGTAATTAAGTAGTTGATGACCTCAACGTTCGACATGCTAATGCCCAGTGTATGGATGACGTCAGATCCCTGGATCTCAATAACACAATCAGTGATCCTCATTCAAATGCTCAATTATAACACGAAAATCAGTCGATCTTTCGTCGATCTTGGCATTTCACAAATGATGTACACCCCCACTACCTGGCTAGCACAAACATGATCGAATCCCCGAATTCATTACCGGAAGCCATAACAGAGGTTCAACATTGCACACATTTCTTGGAAACCCAACATCTAGTCAAATAATAGCTGCGTCCACACGACAAACAAACGATTATGTTTGATTAGTTTTTGAAAGTTCGGACCCAACAATTTCAAGGAAACTGCGGTCGCACCAACAACTTCTTCTAAATGCAGTGAAGAAAATGGTTGGCCTCGAGCAAAGTTTAAAGTCTGGCTGCTCATAGTGGAAACGAAACGTTTATAGTTGCCCCAAGACTACCTTACACATGCTTTCGTCACAGGCGACTGGTTCGTAGCCAATCAGCGATCGGTATTGGCCCGGATGTGTCTCGGGCGGTTCGCCGGTTGGCTACGACTGCCCTGGATGGGACGAAAGCTGGTGTAAAGTAATCTTGGGTCCTCTAGAGCTAATGACCAATGTTTGTCTAATAGACCGTGAAGTAGGGTTTAAAGGGCCAACAGGTAGCGCGCTGTTGTCATTTCCTTGCAATTCTTTTTCTTTTAAATATGGTGACATTCTTTCGACTTCGTTATTATAAAATTGGCAACCGTGTTTTTCTAGTAAATCTTGGTTTACAAGCCGATTTTAATGGTTCAATACACAAACATGACCCATTAGCTCTAAACGTTTCGTTTCTACTATGAGCGGACAGACTTTAAATCTTGGTTTACAAGCCAATACTTTTTCTTTCCGTTGGGGGTTGACATTCTTTCGACATCCGTTATAATAAAATTGGCAATCGTGTTTTTCTAGTAAATCTTGGTTTACAAGCCGATTATGAAGGTGCAATACACAAACATGGCCCATTAGCTCTAAACGTTTCGTTTCTACTATGAGTGGACAGACTTTACATGTTGACAGATCCTTGTTAAGAGCATGATTAGTGTTGGCTTAATATATCTATGCCCGAAGGTCAGTGAGGCAATCTCGCAATGGATAACCACAAGTTTCTCTGTTGGTAGCGCTGGCAGTAATACCTAGTTAAACTAGTTTACAGAGCCAACATATAGGTCTCTCACAGCAAGAAGTAAGATAGTATCAGGACCGCCCACAATTAGTTGTCAACTTAACAAGCGCGAATCACTGACGTTTTTCCCGATTATCTAGTACATTTGGTTGCGATAAGTTTTATGCACAAGAAAACGTGCATGCAGGTTTCCGTCAAGAAACTTAACGCAACCAAATTCCACTAGATAATCTGGAAAAACGTAAGTGATTCGCACTTGTTAAGTTGGATCCTGACTCCCCTGACACTATCTTACTTTTTGGTGTGAGAGACCTTTTATGTAACACGGTATTGAAGCGACAGAACTCACTCAGGGCCGTCCGTATTCACAGTCAAGTTTCAAGATAAGTGCGAAGGGTACCTCTACGTCAAAAACCGCAGAAAAGTTTGATTTTTTCAATTATGTCTCAAGATTGCAACAAAAAATCGAAAATCTAAATCAACAGCGCACTGTGTTTTGGTGAGCCCTACAGACTGAATGAAATATTTTCGATCATCAGTAATAAAAACCATACTGATTATAATGTAAGGCATAATTTAGAGCATTCAGTCTGTAAAGCTTACTAAACCACAGTGCGCTGTTGATTCAGATTTTCGATTTGAAACCTATTCATGAGATATAGTAGGCAACACGCGTACGATTTTTTTTGTTAAACCAAACACTTAGTTTAATAGTATTAGATACAAAAAGTATATGAATGCAAGTCGCACGTAAAAAAGAAATTTTTAAATAGGTTTAATGTGGTCGTATTTATTGAAGTTTAAACTCGGGGATCTGAAACGCGTACAGGTGGCTGTGACGCAATGATTGTGTAGACGTGGCGTAGCAGACCAATCGCTGAGGCGGTGAGCGTACACAGAACAAAACTATGACGTCAAATCCACTCTACATGGCGGCGGCTCGTTTTTCGCGCCCTTTTTTTATCGTTACTAAACCAATTATTTTGAGGCATAGACTGATCCGTCTTTCAAAATTCAAAGACACAAAATTATTAAATGAGAGTCAAGGTATTTAAAAATCGATTAAAATTTTCATACGCGTGTTCCCGATTTAAAAATGATAATTGTGTGCGGTTTTTGAGATAGAGGTACCCTTTGCTCTTATTGCCATGGAATTGTTTTATTACATGCTGTTTTCCATAAGAAGAACAAAATCCATAGCAACCATAAACAAATCACATACTTGACTCAATTGTTTATTCCGACCAATGTTTCTCTAAATCAATGCCCAATTGATAATGTAAATATACCCAATTACAGGAATTTTATTTTATTTTTTTGCTTATTATTAATTATTAAGTTATAAATAAAATAACAATCGTAACGATAACAAACTGTGAATGTTTTTAAACCCATTGTGTAGCTGATGGAAAACCAAAGACAGAATCTGAATCACTTTCTCAATATTTGGAAGCGTTCTCATGATATAATAAAAAATAAAAAAAACATTTTTTTTGCCCTGAAGTTCGGTTCACAATTGAAACAAGACTTTGCAATAAGAAACGGTGAAATAGTGAAACAACAAGCAACTGGTTCACAACCGACGACTAGTTGCTTATTTCAGTAGTCAAAGCGGTGCCTCAATTGTGTATACTTACTATCATGGACTACAACAGCAGCAAAATATCCGGTACCACTGTTTTTGTTTTGATTTCCGTAGTTGACCTTCTAGTATGGCTCTTCTGCGTTCTGATTGGTTCGTCATAAGGTGCATCATGGGAAGTTGAAATAAGAAATGGAATTGATTAATTTCTTATGACTATTTCAATCCACTGTGACAGTTGTGAACCACAGCATTGTAATTGCATGTTCCAATTTGCTTAAACCTTATTGCTATTTCACTATTGCAACTCTTATTTCTTATTTCGTTGGTCCAGTAGGTGGCTCGTTGGTCCAGTGGTCAGCATCCCTGCTTCCAAAGCAGAAGGTCCCGGGTTCAAGTCCCGCTTCAGGCAGAAGTTTTTTAACTTCTAATGTGGATTCAATTCCATTACTTCTTGGCTTACGAATAAGTAAACGGTGAGTTTGGAGCCGTCCTAGCAACAAAGCACTCAATAAATTCAAAGTTGTTCTGAATCAGCCTTGTTGATTCTGGCATCTGTCTGCAGGTGTTCGCACTGTCCAATCACTGATTCATATGTTTCATATTTGAAATATCGATCTTTGCTTGGTTATCGCTCACTCGTCGATGGTGTTCGAAGCCTACAGGGTTGGTTTAGTCACTTTAAATTAAAGTCCCCCACTGCAAATCAGTTTCGTTACTGAGTGGGTAGACTCTAAATGTGAATGTATTTATTTTTATTTATATATAAACCACGCTTCACTCGATACCACATAGGCCTATTGACATTTTGTTGAAAAAAAAAAAAATTATAGCGTGTCTGTCACGCATTGATGCCGCGCCCATGGGTGAGGTTATGTAAGAACGCTGTCTGTCAGTTGAAAAATAGACAGGCTGCTGATGTTATGTTTTTTGCACACACTTTCAAACAATGGGACAGATCGTCGTAAGATCAATTTCTCTTCTCTTAAGTCAAGACATACTTGTTGTTTTATCTGCCTAAGGCTACAGTGTTGACATGTATACTTCGCGCCAATTTAGTAGAGCGCTTTCTCGAGCCCTATTGTACAAGCATTATACGCATCTTTAAACTCCACTTAAAGGTGGACAAAAGGCTGCAATTCCAACCGCAGGTAGAATGTTGCACTACCCGTCTGCACAGAGAAAAACATCGACCTCACAGGTATGGCCATTGGGTGGCCAAATGTTTTCATCGCAGGTAGTAACATTACCAGCACGTTTTTCGAAGCACTGAAGCGCACTAGAGGGTGTCATTGGTAATGAGATGTACAAGTTGTCGCATAACAGTTCAACCAAATTTTTACAAAGAAATAGCCGGCGCTCTTCTAGCTTGGCGCAAACTTTACAAACATCTGCCTGCCGCAATTGCAAGAAAGTTCTACAACCTATTGTGCCACTGTCATGGGAATCAGCTCGGATTGTTTGCAATGACTCGACTGTTAATTTCCAGCTAAAGTGTCGTATTTTTATAATGTGTGATGTTTTAATTGTTTTCTGTATGGTTGCAATTTTTTTAGTTATTATTTCGTGTGTTTTTGGTTTGGTTGCCGTGTGAATTGTTTTTATTGCATCCTTTGTATTTCTGGTTTTGTAATGGGGTACTTGAATTCCCTCGCTACCCCTCCACCCACAGAGAAGTGTAAAAATGTATTCTACTTAATGAGTTTGTGTACAAACAATGTGGCTGTTGTTGAATAGAATTTCGGGGGGCTAAAACTTAACTTGAAGTTAGCCCCCCCCCCCCCCCCCCCAACAAAAAAAAAGTACACGTTTTCTATATATGTAGATCGTGTGAGCATCGTTTGAGCACTCATGTATTCCGTGTTAATGCACAAGCGCGGTTTCGCTGTGATAAAATAAAATGGTTGTGGGCCTCCGCGGAATCTCATTTTATTTCAGGTGAACTACGGTATGCAGTACTAACGGAATAAATGCGTGCACTAACGATGCACAATCGATCTTTTTATAGAAAAAATGTCAATATTTTTTTTTTTTGGGGGGGGGGGGGTGCAACTTTACGTGGTTAGCCCCCCCGGGAAATTGTATTGAATAAAATCCTTATCGTTTGTGCACAAACGATTTAGGTCCGTACAATGTTACATTTATCTTTGTGTGGGGGGGGGGGGGGGGGGGGGCAACTTCACTTACCTTCTATAAACTGTTCAGGCATCGAGTTACATATGTGGTAGTTGTTTAAAGTGCAAACGGAAAGAGAAGTTATACATAATAATAACAATAATAATAATAATAATAATAATAATAATAATAATAAAAATAATAATAAAAATAATAATGATAAAAATAATAATAATAACAATAATTATTATATTAATATCAATAATAATAATAATATAAATAATAATAATAATAATAATAATAATAATAATAATAATAATAATAATAATAATAATAATAATAATAATAATGATAATAATAATTCTTTATTTAGCCAAAAGTTAATGTAATACATAATGTATATATGAAACTCATATTTCATTTAATATATATTGTATTTACAATATATTTCAAGGATAAAATATTGACTGGCGATACATACAGAAAACAATTGATACTACGCGTGTGGGATTCGAACCCACGCTCTATTGTGTAAGGTCCACGCAGCCAGTGATCTGTACCCGGCTGCGACCAGTCAGTCAGATACCCGGTGTCCTTGCGCGCGAGAAGACGGAAGTAGGTCAAGTGTGCGCATGATGGCTGGAGACTTGAACGCGCGGGAGACGGACAACAGATCGGCCGAGAAGAAACAATGTGGCAATCATTACTGAATTAATTAGTTGCCAGCAGGCTGTGGAATAATTCTTCGTAGAACCATTAAATTGTAGTATAGTAACTGCGAAAATCCATGGTAAATCCACGGATTTATGTACGAGAGTACTATTATAAATCAGTGGTAAAACAGTGGTTGTCATATACGGGGTCATGGTAACCTTTGATGATGTTTTCTGTAAAAATAGACCATTTCAAAAACTATCTACGACCCTTCATATGATTATAATCACGGTTCTCTAAATCTTTATTAGCAACAATACACAACAATTACAAATACACAATCAAGGTTAGTAGATGATGATCTTGTATGCATCATTGAACCTACATATCAAATTTGAAAAGTGATTTTTAATTGTTGTGAATTGTTGTTCTTGAAGATTTAGAAGACCGTGATGATACTCATACAAAGGGTCCAAGATAGTTTTTGAAATGGCCTAGTGGGTCCGTGAAAAATCAGTCGATCTTGCCATTTCACAAATGATGTACATGTACACCCCCACTACCTGGCCAGCACAAACATGAGACGAAATCCCCGAATTCATTACCAGAAGCCATAACAGAAGTTCAACCATGCGCACATTTCTTGGAAACACAACATCTATTTAGTCAAATAATATTGTAGGCGTCCACACAACAAACAAACGATTATATTTGATTACTTTTTGACAGTTCGGACCCAACAAATTCAAGGGGTGTACAAACAACTTATTATAAATGCAGTGAAACAAATGCCCTGCTGCGATCTCTGTTTTGCCTCGGACACAGTTTAGATGTCAATATATTATTTATAAACAAATGCACGTGTGAAATAAATGTATCTATTCATGAGTAGATACACAGATCAACACAATTTTGAATAGTAAGCACAAATAACATTCGCCTGTTTCCTTGAGAAATAAAACAAATATTATTATTATTTTACTGAATTGTATCACAATCATACAATCTCGGTCAAAACCGGCGTTAACATGTTATATGGACGTAATGTCAAGTATTTCCATGTGTCTACCTTATTTAACTTCACTAATCACATGTTACTAATTTAAACAGGCATCAATCTCGGTCAAAGCCGGTGTTTACATGTTATACCGACAATACGGATGCAATGTCAAGTATTTCCATGAGGTACCTTGTTCAACTTCAATCATTACTGTCTTATTAGTACTTGTTATAGTATTCACTGTATATTGATATGATCTTCTTTGCGTCGTCCTCGTGTGTGCCTTCTTTGCGTCGTGTTACTGTTTGTAAGGTCGTTGCCGATTTCTCGAAGCCACCCTAGTAATTCTACTCTATGGACAATGGAAAACCACGAAAACTATGTCAGGATGGGTATTGTCTCGAAGGATTCACTCTCATAAGTTTAAACTAGTTCTAAATGTTCTTCGGTATATTATTATTTATTTTTATTATTATTATTATTATTATTATTATTATTATTATTATTATTATTATTATTATTATTATTATTATTATTATTATTATTATTATTATTATTATTATAAGTTTAAGTTTAGTCTCGGTTGTGTTCTCTTTGCTTTGGTAGCTTATAATGTGTATGTTAATGTTTGTAAATCTTCATTTTCTTCACAATTATTTTAATAATTTTTTTTTATTTTCATTTTTAAATTAATTATGTTAATATGGAATTATTTGTGGTTTTTGTGTATTTTTGTTTCTTTTGGGGAGAACCCCACAGTCAAGCCTAAGGGCTTAGTGGGATAACAATACATGTCCTATGTATACTTTTGTGTCAATATAACTCTCAATAAAAAAAAAAAAAAAAATTATTATTATTATCATTATTATTATTATTATTATTATTATTATTATTATTATTATTATTATTATTATTATTATTATTGTTATATTTATAATTATAATTATAATTACCAATCAATCTTAGAAACATGTCCTAATGCTAATAAGATTATTTAAAAATGATCATGAGACGTCCCTGTTAGTTCATTGACTCGTAGGCGCTCGGTTCAAAGCCGGGATCAACAATCGTAGCATATGTATGAGGTAATAACTGGTTGGGCAGTTTTTTTCGTTCTCGATCATAAATTACTTCGGGTCGTTTTTGCAGTTACTCGCTCGCGGGGCCTATGAAAGAGCGAAGACATAGGACCGGTACACGGCCAATCTCTGCAGGCGAGGCGAGTAACATCTTTGAAAAACACTGCTCAACATTGCGGAGATGGTTTTACCAGCTTTGCGCCAGTCTCACAGAATTATTCGTACGTTGCCACAGTGGAATCAGCGTTGGGAAACTTAAAGTCGATCGATGAAGTGAACTACCCATTCAATACAACAACTAAACTATTCAGATTAAATGGACATGAAAAATACTTTTTTTTATTCTAAATTATGAATTTCAAGAATTATTACATGTGAGAAGCATTCAATACTGAACTTCTTGAAATTATATATTTTTTTTTAATTAATAAAGTATATTTATAGTTTCTAATTTGAGTAGATTTGAGGTAAAATTGACACACTAGTGCAAATATCTCGAAAACGGATCCCGTTCAACCATCTTTTTACACGTATTCATGTTATTCATGAAGTTATCTACATTAAGAACGATTTTTTTAAAAATAAATTACTTTTTGAAGGTGCTACGCAAAGTTATACGATTGAAAGTGTAGGTTTTTGTTCAGCTACAATGAAGATAGGAATTCCAACGCATTTCAACACTCAATAAATAAAAAAACTAATACCGTTAGGTGCATATTTTTTTCTTCAATATTCACAAGCTCAATCTCAACTTTCTGTACACACAATTTTAAGGATAAATATTACATGTGCAGTTATCATCGATCGACTTTAAATAGTGGATGAGCGGAGTCTCGATCTGTTGTTCCCTCTCGGCCCATGTACGCTCTTTCCACCCCACTCAAACGGCATCTAGAAAACATTAACCCTCACCATTGTAACATTTCAGTTGGTTCCGTGGGCGAATGTTTTCGAGAATCCCGTAAAGACCATTTTAAAAATGATCCAGGTATCTATTCTTGTTCCTCGCACGGCCCCCTAAATCGTTACAAAAACAACGTAGAACAATCAAACACGAGCTGTCAAATGTTATATCAAGGTTCATTGATGGACACAAGATCTTCATCTATTAACCTTGATTTCACATTTCTAATTGTTGTACATTGTTGTTGTTGAAGATTTAGAGGACCGTGGGGAGAAACAAGAATAGAGACCAGGGGCCGGATTCACAGAAGGTCTTAACTTAGGACCGGTCCTAAGGTTGGAATTCATAGTCGGCCCCTACACCTAGGGGCGCCCATTGTTACTAAGGTAACAGTTGTTTCCATGTTATTACCCATAAACAAAACAAATCCATAGCAACAATGGGTGCCCCTAGGTGTAGGGGCCGACTATGAATTCCAACATAAGGTGTAGGGGCCATAGTCGGCCCCTACACCTAGGGGCACTGTACCGTACCGTATGTGCTATTATAAATCCATGGTAGGCCTACTACACGGCCCAAGTGATAGCTACTTTCGTGGAAATCACAGTGAACTTAAAATATTGCAAGGCGGTGTTTGAAAGTTAAGTGTTTTGTTTTCTTATACCTCCACATTCTAAAAAGAGAGATATGTGTATGTCAAGGTAAGTAAACGATATTTATTTATGTTCACACTTCGAAGTCATAGACGCATTGCCACCATCTTTGAAGAAAGATAAGGCCAACTCAGACTGGGCCTAAATTTTGGTCTCAAATGTTTGTTATTTACTAGGGTTTCTTGGCAACGTCGAGTCGAGGCTATGTGTAGGTCCGTATCAGCCAATGACGTAGTGGTCCTAAAGTTAGGCCAGGCCTAAGTTAAGACCTCTTGCGAATCCGGCCCCTGGATCATTTTTAAAATGGTTACTTATCTTCTGTGTTTCTCACGGCTGATTGACCTTAAGATCCGTCACGAATGATTAACTAAGTAAAAACGAGAGGAGCACTTATTATAATTAACAGTGTTTTAGTAATATTCTGACAAGTCCATCCTAAGTGAGTATATGATAGCAGCTTTTACTGCCTGTTGAAAGTGAATGACATTCAGAATAGAATGGTGGTTATTATGCAGAATTACATGTTTTCGCTTGTTCGTGAATGTTATTACACTGCACTTTTTTCCAACAAGAACACCAGGATATACTAGTTCCCACGAAAGTATTCGCATACCGATCTCAGGTCATTGTCTACTGCCCCTTTCAACCGCGCCAATTGACCAGTTTCATCAACAGCGCTGCGGCGAGTTTTGGAAGCTCGCATATGACATAGATAACATTGAAGGCATAGGCGAAAACCCACTTATCTCGCTCTAGCTACGAAAATAATTTTTTTAGCGGGAGACTTATTTGAAGGCGTTTATAGGAACTACAATTCTACGTATTTCGAAAGTATTACGAAAAATCTACATGCAGCGATGAGGGAGTTATTGATCGTAAATGATCTTCTTGCGTGTGGCTGCTGCGGGAATCTCGCCTCTAAGGCGTGACCTTCTGTCGTATGAGCAGGCTGAGCCGTCGCTGGTGCGCGTAAGGTCGACTAGCGAGATTTGAGTGAGATCCACATTTCAAACGAACAAGCCGCGCGAAGAAACCGTTGTACAAGTAGGAAATATGAAAATAGAACCTATCAACACGCTCATTGGATCTGACAGATCGGCGCGTCAAGTTGACTTGAATGTGCAATATTAGGTTCGGGATTTGTAAATCATAAACAAATGAAGTGGAATTGTTTATTATTTTTAAACTTCTCACAAACGTCTGGTATGTTTACAGTTTTTGTTAAAAAATGAATTATACATATAAGTGATAAACATATCGAGACGGAATGTTAAATTCAGTGCTATATTACCAGTTTGTCATATTAAGAAATCAACCGTAAGAAAAATACACTTGCTTGGTGATGCACACCATTCGCCGATCTATCAGATCCAATGAGCGTGTTGATAGGTTCTATTTTCATATTTGCTAGTTGTACAACGGTTTCTTGGCGCGGCTTGTTCGTTTGAAATGTGGATCTCACTCAAATCTCGCTAGTCGACCTTACGCGCACCAGCGACGGCCTAGCCTGCTCATACGACAGAAGGTCACGCCTTAGAGGCGTGATTCCCGGAGCAGCCACACGCAAGGAGATCATTTACGATCAATAATTCCCTCATCGCTGCATGTAGATTTTTCATAATACTTTCGAAATACGTAGAATTGTAGTTCCTATAAACGCCTTCAAATAAGTCTCCCGCTAAAAAAAATATTTTCGTAGCTAGAGCGAGATAAGTGGGTTTTCGCCTATGCCTTCAATGTTATCTATGTCATATGCGAGCTTCCAAAACTCGCCGCAGCGCTGTTGATGAAACTGGTCAATTGAAAGAAAATCAACTGATATACTAATCCCAACGAAAGTATTCGCATACCGATCTCAGGTCAGTGTATACTGCCCCTTTCAACCGCGCCAATTGAAAGAAAATCAAGGCGTTCTGTCATACATTCGTAAATGCACGGTTCGGCTTAGTCGAGTGCACAGGTGGTTTGGCGACACCCACCGTTACAGGTAACCAACTGTAAGGTTTTAACAACAACAACGACTCATTTGTGAATTGGATATATAGAGAGCGGTGTAAGATGTGCGCTTTGGAGAGGCACTCTGACGGCCGTTTAAGAAAGGAAGGTACGACAATGGTGTCTTTTCGTGGTTGTTTAAAATGTGTAATTGAGATCTGTTTTTGACCAATATAATCAATAAATATTGCGAATGAAAGTCTTTGTGTAATTCGTACGACATCCTAACACAACCAACGGAATATAAATTATCCCCAATGGATCTGTTTAGATTAGACGGTAGGAATTAGCGAAGTAGAAAATAAAGTTGTCACTTTGGACTCGGCTGTGGCGTAAGCATCAGAATACTTTCGTTGGGGCAACCATACACTGCTCAACATTGCGTAGATGGTTCTCACAGGTTTTAAAAGACGTGGGATTTAGGAGCCGTATGCACAGTCAAGCGTCAAGTAAAGCCGCAATTCACAATCTTGACAAGTGCTATATGGTTTAATGATTAATACTAACTAAAATACGAAGACTTCGCCTCCAGGTGAAGCCAAATCAAATCGAAATCAAAAACCAATTCAAATCATGTGACGTATCGATTGCTGATTGGATGTTACTAACAATCTGACCTTGAGTGACTAAGAAGTTGAACGTTAGTAAACTTTCTAAATCACTAGTCTTAATCATTAATCATTGATGTGAACAGTATAATGTAAGATCCTATACTTCAACCTTTAATCGTTAGTCTTAGTAAGCATTGTGAACGCGACTTTAAGGTGAATGGGTATTAAAACCGGCCAAAATTAATGTTTTTTTTATTTTATCATGAGAACGCTTCCAAATATTAAAAAAGTGATTCTGATCTTGTCTTTGGTTTGTATCAGCAAAAATGGATTTAAAAACATTTACAGTTTGTTATTGTTACGATTATTATTTTATTTATATCTTTGGCTCCTGTTTCCAACTTAAGTTAGGTCAGGGGGTGGCTACAGCCACCAGGATTCTAAGGCACTTCAAGAGCTCCTAACACCGGCTTGCCAGGCCTGTCATGTCCTCTTCAAATAATTATATAATAATATAATAATTTCTGATAATTTAATAAATTAGAATTACAAAACAAATAAAGTCAAGATCATAGAAATATTTTTTTTTTTTACTTTTTAACCCCATAAAAAACCCAAAAAACAGGATCAGAATCACTTTTTCAATATTTGGAAGGGTTCTCGTGGTATAGTAAAAAACATTATTAATTTTGCGCGGTTTTAAATAACCATTCCTGTTGAGTACAAGATTTGTTGCTGTGGAATTGTTTTATTACGGCCCGGTTTCACCAAAGTATTTAAATCGGAGATTGGCTTGATCGGCGCCGTCACCAACTTTACATAAACAAATAATTTTGCATGTATTGAAAACATTGCACGTGGTTGTATTCCAGAATTGAGTAATTAATTAGTATCAGCTATGAGTAGCTTTAAAATAGCATGCTGTTATTACTGGTATTTAAACTAATTTTCATGAAAAACGAGAAAATGTATTCAGTACGTCACCAACGAAAGTTCTTTCAGATTATGTCTGACACGTGTTTAGTCATTTGTTTTGCATTATTGGATTCTTACGTAAAATGCATACAGAAGGCCACGACCGAAGTTTATTATCTCAAAACAAATCCATGCTCTGTATTCAAATCAGTACAACAATTGATATTCGATCTTTCTGTCGAGTCTTTGTTTTGATTTCGTGTTTATTTACAAGAACAAATGAACGTTGCGACGAAGTAACAATAAGTAGCAAACTTTAGAATATAAATCTATGTATGAATTATGAACATATTTAATTGTCGAGTGTAAATACCTGCAATAATGTTAGGCCAAATACCTTACTACAATAATACGGGACACTGGCCTAAATTTGCTGCGACATGTAGGTAGTGCTGCTCTCAAGCGGCAAGAGGAGATGCGAACATGATAAGAATATTGTTACGAAGATACGTAACAAATACCGATGGGTAGACTATTATAATATTTGAAGTTACGTTGCTCTTATAATGAAGTCAATCCCTAAAAAAGCATTTTTGAAAATTCCGACCCTAAGGGGGTTAAAAAGGGGGTGGAAGTGTTTCATTAGACTACCTATATCTCAACAACTTAACGTCCTATAGACCTGAAAATTGATACATAGGTTCTCCATTCTAAACAAAAAAAAGTAGTTTTACCATTGTTTGAAAATCCATTTAAGAGGGGTGAAAACGGGGGTTGAATTTTTTATGAGCATATCTATAACTCTAATACCAAAGATGACATATGCGTGCAAATTTGTATTTATATTCTTCTTTTAATATAAAGAATTACGTGTTTCACCATTTTTCGAAAATCCAATTGCGGGGATGAAAACGGGGGTTGATTGTACAGCTCAAAAACCGAACATGTTACAGACGTAAAAATTGATAGTTAGATTCTCCTCCAAAAATAAAGGAACACAGTTTTACCATATTTACGAAAATTCAGTGAACGGGGGTGAATTGAGGGGGTGATTTTTCGATTATGAGAACATCTATATCTCAAAAACCAAAGATGTTACAGACGTGACAATTGGTAGTTATATTCTCCATAAAAGATAAAGAAATATGTGTTGTACCATTTTCCTGAAATCTACTCAAGAGGGTTGAAAAAGAGCGATAGAATGAGGGGGTGATTTTTTTTATCTCAAAACCCCGAAGATGTTCCAGGCGTAAATATTGGTATAAAGATTCTTCTTTAAAAATAAAGAAAAACATGTTTTACTATCTTTCGAAAATCTAGTAATGGGTGGCGAAAAAGGGGGTTGTTTAAAAAATGAGGATATCTGTATCTCATCATTGGGTTTATTTTAAACCCAATGATCTCATTAACCAAGGATGTAACGACTGTGAAAATTGGTATTTAGGCAATTTAAAAACAATTAGAAATATGTTTTTGCATTTTACAAACATCCAGTTATCGAGGGTGAGAATTGCGAGGGTAAATTTTTTTATGAGGGTATCTATATATCTCAAAACGCGAAAATGGTAAATGTTGCATACATAATGATGTTCTTATTTTTTTAAATATCTCTCAAAAAAACTTAATACGTGTTCTACTTCTTCCATAACATTCCAGGGGGTGAATTTTTTTTTTTTTTTTTATCTAAAAGCGCAATGTGTTACAGACGTGAATTTATGTATTTAGATTCTACTTTAGAAATAAGTAGATATGTGTTTTACCATTTTCCTCAAACCAAGGTAAGGTGGGCGAAAGAAGAGGAGGAAGGGGGTGGTTTTCTAAATCTTCAAAACCAAAGTTGCTTCAGGATTCCCTATACCATCGCTTTTTCATCATTCACCCCCCTAAAAGTGTCGCGTAATAACATAAACGGCCCCTGTAATGTTCGTTTTACACACATTGTTTCGCACATCTTTTACTCAAATACTAAGAGTTATTTTAGATTAATTTGGTTATAATTATAAATAGCAATCATAACTAAGGTTGGAATTCATAGTCGGCCCCTACACCTAGGGGCACCCATTGTTGCTATAGATTTGTTTTGTTTATGGGAAATAACATGGAAACAATTGTTACCTTAGCAACAATGGGCGCCCCTAGGTGTAGGGGCCGACTATGAATTCCAACCTAAGTCTACTACATATGTTTTCAGTACAATGATGCGTAATTGCTAGCTTTACTAACAAGTTTTAAAGTGCAAAAATAACATTGAATCAAGCGGCCATCATCGCCGTGTCTCCTCAAGCCGTTAGTAGCGCTAGTGTTGCGTGTCGCCGCCTTCTTGTATGTTAAATATGGACAGTGTCCAGTATTATTATTGTAAGGTATTTGGTTAGGCTATTTTATATCTACTCTAAAACTGGCGCTTATTAATTACTTAATTCTGAAATTATTTAACAATATACAATATTTTCACTAGATGAAAGATTATTTATTTATGAAAAGTTGGTGATGGCACCGATCAAGCTAATCTCCGATTTAATACGTTGGTGAAACCGGGTCTAAATGTCATTTACCATAAGAGGGACAAACGCCATAGCAACCATCAACAGATCACACCCTTAACTCAACTGTGCATTTTGCGGAATTATTCGTACGTTACTATACTGTGGAATCAGCGTTGGGAAACATAGTGGATGAATGGAGACTCGATCTGTTGTTCCCTCTCGGCTTATGCTCTTTCCACCCCACTCAAACGGCATCTAGGAAACATTGACCCTCACCATTGTAACATTTCAGTTGCTTCCGTAGGCGAATGTTTTCGAGGTTCCCGTAAACCTTTTTATGGCCTCTTTATTAGACCATTTTAAAAATGATCCAGGGGCCGGGTTTATAAGAGGTCTTAACTTAGGACCGGTCCTAAGTCCTGCTGTACCGTATGTGCTATTATAAATCCATGGTAGGCCTATTCCACAGCACAATTGATGGCTACTTTCGTGGAAATCACAGTGAACTTAAAATATTGCAAGGCGGTGTTTTAAAGTTAAGTGTTTTGTTTTCTAATACCTCCACATTCTAAAAACAGAGAAATGTGTATGTCAAGGTAAGTAAACGATATTTATTTATGTTCACACTTCGAAGGCATAGACGTATTGCCACCATCTTTGAAGAAAGATAAGACCAACTCAGACTGGGCCTAAATATTTGTCTCAAGTGTTTGTTATTTACTAGGGTTTCTTAGCAACGTCGAGTCGAGGCTATAGGGAGTATTCAATAGACGTCACGTGGCGGCCATTATGAGGTACACATTGCTTGTTTACCTTCGTTCTGTCAATAGAAGACACATAGATAGGTTATCCAGGAAAAATCACAGTTTTAAGCCGTTTAGATTGATGTCTGCAGGTAAAAGTTCAAGAAAATGATCACAACAATGAAAACAAATGATAAAACATGCAAATGATTGTCTTCAAACAGAGTTTACGCGTGCTTTTTTTGTTTTGAGTCATAATACGGAACCTTTGTTTTAAAACGGTTGATGTGTCAGTCAAAGGACATCTGCAATATTGCAACAATGAAGTGTCGGAAGAACGTAAACAAATGTTTACAGAGTACCTCAGTATGGCCACCGTGCGATACCGGAAATGACGTTATTGCATACTCCCTCATGTGGTCCTAAAGTTAGGCCAGGCCTAAGCTAAGACCTCTTGTGAATCCGGCCCCTGGATCATTTTTAAAATGGTTACTTATCTTCTGTGTTTCTCAAGGCTGATTGACCTTTAGATCCGTCACGAATGATTAATTTAGTAAAAACGAGAGGAGCACTTATTATAATTAACACTGTTTTAGTAATATTCTGACAAGTCCATCCTAAGTGGGTATATGATAGCAGCTTTTACTACTTGTTGAAAGTGAATGACATTCAGAATAGAATGGAGGTTATTACGGCGAAGACCTTTAGCTTGTTTAGAAGCTTTGATTGATGCTAATGAGAATACTATTCATAGGTTGCACTTACGTCACATCTTTGCCCGTGGCGGCCACATTTGTGATCAACCTTTGACGTTGCCATGGAGAAACAACTGAAGGCTATTGTGGTAGAACACAGATATAAAATAAATAAATAAATTCACATTTAGGGCCGGTCTTACAATCTCCTGATAAGAAAGTTATTTGTAGCAATTAAGCTATTTGGAGGATTTCAAGGATTTTGATTGGTGGTTGCCATGGAGACAACAAGCTATTCGACGAATAAGTAGTTATTGGGACATTGTAAGAGTGGACCTTAGAGTCTACCCACTCAGTAACGAAACTTATTTGCTGTGGGGGACTTTAATTTAAAGTGACTAAACCAACCCTGTAGACTCCGAACACCGTCGACGAGTGAGCGATAATCAATCAAAGATCGATATTTCTAATACGAAACATATAAATCAGTGATTGGACAGTGCGAACACCTGCGGACAGATGCCAGAATCAACAAGGCCGATTCAGAACAACTTTGAATTTATTGAGTGCTTCGTTGCTAGGACGGCTCCAAAGTCACCGTTTACTTATTCCTAAGAAAAGAAGTGATGGAAGTGAATCCTTATTAGAAGTTTAAAAACTTCTGCCTGAACCGGGATTTGAACCCGGGACCTTCTGCATTGGTTAAAATCCAGCCTGGTTTTGAAATAAAATTGGTATGTGTGGTAACTTTTTATTTTTGTATTACTTTATGATTATTTTCTAATTTCTAAATTGGGCTTATTTTTTAATTTGAATAGTATTCGCCAATGATCTAGGAATTGTTCTTCTCAATTGTGTCGCAATCATGGCCGCTGTGACGTCACGTGGGAACTATGAATAGGCGCCCCAGTCTACCTTGTCCTCTGCTGACGTCACTGCCGACCTATCACGGTAGCTGTCTGATCCGTATAGAGCCTACTTAGGCCCGGTTCATCAATTAGCTTTGGTTAAAGCTGGTCCACACAGATTTTTAAGACATTGTAAAGAACCGTATCCCACCGTACCGTATACCAACTCCTTGAATTCAAGGACAAAAGTGCATCAAAAACAGTCAGTATGTAGTCAAATACAACAATAGGAATTATTTATTGATGCGCTTTTGTTCTTGAATTCAGTGGCGTAACTACCGGGGTAGCAGGGGTAGCACTGCTACCGGGCCCTTGAGTGAGGGGGGCCCTCTGGGCCCCCCTCACTTCAGACCCAACTTTTAAAAAAAGCTGTAATAAACCCGGAAATCGTAAAACGTGCATGTAGCTATTTATTGAAATAATTGAATTCAAGTTTTGTGTTTATGAGAAAATGGCCATACATGTCATTGACGGCCAAAGCTGGTTGCTTTTGAATGACCACAATATGATCGTATTATACGCATAAGTTGCTCCACACATCCCATCCCGAGCTCCGTTCCTCATTTTTTGTCAAACCTTCTCCAAACTGTCGCCAAGTTTCTTCTCTGTTCTCTGTTTTCAGGGAAAATACCATGTTTTCTTTCTTTAGTTGACTTCCAAGTATACTAATTAAACTAAACTATGCTTCAGTTCATTTACTAAAAGAGTTATGTCAAAATGCAATAGTATCAAGGTGGCTGTAGGAGTAAAAGGACGTGCGGGTTATTTCAACACAGTAACACGTAGGCTTACTTACCGTTTTTTTTGTGCGCGCCGCGTATTATTTCGTTATTTGTATTTAACTTTCTTTAATAATAATGTAAGTCTTTATTTTTCATAAAATGTCAAGTAAAAAAGAGTCTGAGTGGTGCTCAAAAGCAGAAACTGTAGGCCGAAAAAATATTAAAGCAAGATAAACTTTAAAAAATTAGTGACTTCTTTATACAGAAGAGAGACACCGTTAACACTGAAGATACCACCGTTGAAATAGCGTGAATTTCTTTTATCTCACACAGATAAATTTCAACTAATATGAGGAGATGGGGCAGGTAGGGGGGGCCCATTTTTTTCTTGCTGGGGGGCCCACTGCCAGGTTCTTACGCCACTGCTTGAATTCAAGGAGTTGGATGAAAACTTTGACCGTGCAATACAGACTTTACGTTGCCTAGCAATAAATGTTGACATGTAACTAAGGGAGCCTAGAGACAGAGACGGTGGAAAGTGAGCCTAGAGAGAGGAAGCTGTGTTAAAAGCTACACGGAACGACTTCAAGAACTCGAGTCTTTGAGTCTTACAATTTCTCTAGTTATCAAAACTAGTATTACCCAGACGTCAACTACGCCTGCCCCGTTAAATGGGACGGTGATTTCCGAAGCGTCTGTTGCACACGATCAACCACTGGATCCAAGCGAAACGAGAAACCGAAGACCAAAATAAGGACATTTTGGAAATCACAATGGACGCGATTCTATGGACGACGTACAACCTGAGGGGATGACTGATTGAAGGACCAACCTGCAACCTTGGCTGAGCTGGTAGGCCGTCTGTCTGTATGTTGATTGATATGTGGTATGTGAACGTTTATTAGTAGTAAGTGGTGTAATAAAGTTCATTTTATAAATGTTCAAGGGCATTTTGGCATCCTCTATTATCGTGTGAGTCGTGTCGTTACAACATAATGCATATAAGGTTGTTTTAAGATGTTGTTTTTAGGGCTCTGGTTCACATAGTTTCGTTTCGTTCAAGATAGGCCTAGTTAAGTGAAGTACTTTGTAGCGTTTTATTCTCAGTTGAAACATCATTGTGATTCATTGAAATCCGTATTTTACATAATTGATTATAATAGTCTTGTTTACAACAATTCCTGCACATCTTACAATTAATACGTAATTATTATTAAAGTTGATGATCCGTTGACTTAAGATTTTAGTAACTTGTTTTAAGATTTTAGCGTAAAGTTGGACATTGCCCTACTTAATGACAACGAATAACGCATAAAAAAACCCATAAAAACTAAAACTTTGTATGAACGCCAGTACGTGTTTCCTATTATCCAACTTTACGACTACGCGTTAAACCTTATAGGAATAGTCAGGTGAAAAACTTAAAAATCACAATGAGTCATAAGTGCATGAAATTCAGTTATGTGTAAAATAAAATTGATATAGGCTAGGTTGCTTTAATGCAAGAAAAAAAAATAGTGAACATTTAGCTATTCTACTAGATTCCCTTCGCCAGCACTGCTGCATTTTTCTTATAAAGCGTAGTACAGCTGTATCGGTTTTGAGCTCGCTAGCGCCTTCCCGATAGACAGAGCACTCATTGTGTGATACGAATCCAGCCACTTCACTCGGCGACTGCGGACAGTGCCGCTCAAAACAGATTGCAACTTTTCTACACATCAAGTCACAAGAAAATTAATTGCAGGGCATTTTGTAGAAGTACACGTTCGTACTAAGAAGCATGTTATCGGTAGAGAAACGATGCACATTAAACCTTTTGATCGATTTTTGATAGGTGCTCTATTTTAGCGGTGGGTTTACTATCTCAAGGTGACATTTTTTTACATGGGAATCACCATGAGAAAAGTTGCTTGGTGCTACTTGGTAGCAACAAGCCAAAAAAATCGGGTTTTCTTTAATTTTTTAACCGCCTGCTTTTAAAGTACGGTATTTTTTAGTCATGTTTTCCATATTTGAAGGTGGACATATACAAATGGTAGTTTTTTAGTTTTTTACCTGACTATACCTTTAAATCTTATGTCTTAAAAATCTGTGTGGACCAGCCTTTATTAATTTGATTCTTCGCGTCCTTGGCGGTTTTTGCTTTGTTAGTGGGTCTGTCGGTCGAACAGACTGTGACCTTTCTCGACGAGCCCACTGCCTGACCCCGGCTGTCTAAATGTGATGGAAGCTACCTTCGCGCACATCCCATGAGCCTTTGCGACGCTGGACCACCTCACTGAATTAATGTTTTTATTATTATCATATTGAGAATGCTTTCAAGTAAAGAAAAGGTGATTCGATCATTTTTTTGACGGTAAAGCACAAGAAAATGTGTACAAGCAGGTTTCCGTCAAAAAACTTAACGCAACCAAATTGTATACTCTAGATAAACGGGAAAACGTTAGTGATTCGTGCACATGTTAAGTTGGAAACTAAACTAATTGTGGGCGGTCCTGACTCCCCTAATGCTATCTTACTTGTTGGTGTGAGAGACCTTTATAATTTAGTTTCATTCAGGTGGCTCGTTGGTCCAGTGGTTGGCATCCCTGCTTCCAATGAAGAAGGTCCAGGGTTCAAATCCCGCTCCAGGTATAAGTTTTTTAACTTCTAATACGGATTCAATTCCATTACTTCTTGTCTTAGAAATATAAGTTAACGGTGACTTTGGAGCCGTCCTAGCAACGAAGCGCTCAGTAAATTCAAAGCTTTTCTGAATCGGCCTTGTTGATTCTGGCATTTGTCCGCAGGTGTTCGCACTGTCCAATCACTGATTCATGTGTTTCATATTTGAAATATCGATCTTTGATTGGTTATCGCTCACTCGTCGACGGTGTTCGGAGCCTACAGGGTTGGTTGTGTCGCTTTAAATTTAAGTCCCCTACTGAAAATCAGTTTAATTACTGAGTGGGTAGACTCTATAAATACGAATTTATTTATTTAATTGATTTATTTATTCTCTTCATACGCATATAACATGCGTCGTAATATTATATAAGCTCATGTGAACAAGATGATGTTGTAAACTACAGCTAAAGGTTTTCATCTTATACAAGGTTTTATGTCGATAAGTGTTGAAAGTGTTTATATAGAGGAAGTGAAGTCTTTTCGACCTAGAAATATTTCATATTCTGAAAACCAGTTTTTATTATTACAACGCTTATATTAGCTTGCCTTGTTTGTCTGGACGGAATCTTTGAATCGATATTCCACCTACTTCTAAATGTCCGATCAAGCTGAAATTTTTACACAGACGTATTCCTAATGACAATACATGAATCAACTGTTATATTTACTAAATTGTCAATTAATTCATCATAGTTAATTAATTAATGTTTTATATGGAAATCGATGTTTAACCCACTTCCCAACGTCAAATCGAGTTGAAAGTTTTCCCACAGACGTATTTTTAATGACAATACACGAATCAATTGTCATATTTACTAAAAATAGTCGATTCATTCATCATAATTAATAAAGGTTTTATATGGGAATTGATGTTTCACCCACTTCCCAACGTCGACTCGAGTTGAAAGTTTTCACACGTACGTATTCTTAATGACAATACAAGAATCAATTGTCATATTTACTAAATAATCAATTAAGCCATCATAATTTATTAATTAATTGATGCTTTATATGGGAATCGATAAAACACCCACTTTCGAACGTCGAATTGAGCTGAACGTTTTCACACAGATGTATTCTTAATTACAATACATGAATCAATTGTCATATTTACTAAATAATCAATTAAACCATCATAATGAATTTATCGATATTCGATATATATTCGATTGCAAGATTCTTTAAGACTAAAAAGTATAAAATAATATTACATGAAATTTTTTTTTTTTAAAACAACGCTTGTATTTAAATGCACTAAAAGGTAAAAAATAAATTTTCGCCCAACAAATTTTTGCCTCACTCGGTAAATTAAAGCGTTGGGTGCTTTTGGTACCTATTGACATAGATTGTAGTATTATGCTGTTTATGCAGGGAAAGCGCCCAACGCTTTTATTTACCGAGTGAGGCACAAATTTGTTGGGCGAAAATATATTTTTTACTTTTTAGTGCATTTAAATATAAGCGTTGTTTTTAAAAAAATATTTGTTCATGTAATATTATGTATAGAATCAATACGTTTATGAAAAAGCAATCATTAGCCAAGGTTTCTCAGGAATAGATGATTTTCGGAATTGATCTAGAAAGCCGTCATTAGCTCTACCTAAGGGGCCTAGATAGTTATGTTAAGGTGCATATTTCACTGTTGTGCATCGTCGTCATTGAAGATCTAGAGGGCCGTGATTAGCTCTATCTAAGGATCCTTAGATCAATTTTGAAAATGGTCTATTTTTTTCCTGGGTTTTATGCACTTCGAATGGTAAATTATGAGGCGATATTTAAAATCAATTCACTATATTTTTATGGTTTCTGGGCCAGGGGTAGAATTGGCCCAGAGTGACTCTGCTAGTCGTAAGAGGCGACGATAGGAGGCCCTGTCCCCCCCCCCCCCCCCCCCCACTGTCCCACTGAATATTTTTCCTCCCACTTGGCCCTGCCCTCCCTTGCTGGACTCCCGTATGACGACCTCCGCGATGTACAAGGATCTGACATGTGACGTTTTTCATTTTCACCTTCGTAAATCACCCACTCATCGTCTCGATTAGCCAAAATTGCAAAATTATTGGACTCAAAAATTATCATCATCTTAACTAAATCTCCATATGAATGCGAAGCCTTTATTTTTTTTTTGTAAAATTAGCATTTTCCAGCGTTTTTGAAAATGTTTTGAAAACCTAAATCACAAAAAAAAAAAGTATATCTAAGGGTAGTTACGTGATGTGAGCACTCACTTGTGTTCGACGAGGTGAGAAGACCAGACTGCGGCTGAGTCGGTAAAGCAAGCGACCACAGTTACCGTGCGCACTGTATCACAATCAAAACAACACTGACCGGCTAGGCTAGACGAGACGGCAGCGGTGTCCCTCCGTCACTCGGCCTCGCAAGGAGTGGGGGGGGGGGGGGGGGGCACGGCTGAGGGGGCGCGCCCAACGTGCCAATAGGGAACTTACTTATTGTCCTAATAGATAAGGATTAATTGTGTGATTCGATCGATTTCACAAGTAATTTTATTCGCACTATATTCAGTTACATTCATCGTTAACAATACATATATTCTTATTAGCCATTCTTGGGTTCAATCCGTGTAAAATTTATTAAATATGACAAATTAATGGGCGTCTCAACGCGCGAATTTCTGCCGCTCGCAGCGCTAGCAGTACTGAAAGGTCCAACTCGATATTTGCACCTCGTTTTCTCAATTCAAACATTCAAGTCGTTTATATTTAATACTTTTAAATGTAAAGCATCCATTGTAGTAATGTTTTACAAGGTTTTTGATAGAGAATACTTTTGTTATAGATACAAAACAAACATATTGTCGTTTGACAGTTAGACAGTTGACTAACGACAGTATTTAACATGGAATGATCTACAAAGTTGGACCTTTCAGGACAGGTGCTGCAACCTACTTCAGCTTTGACATGAGACGCCTATAAAATAAAATGAAAATAATTGATCAATAGGGAACACGCGTATGCAAATTTTAATCTATTTTTAAATACATTGTCTCTCATTTAACAATTTTGTGTCTTTGAATTTTGAAAAACGGATCAGTCTATGCCTCAAAATAATTGGTTTAGTAACGATAAATAAAAGGGCGCGAAAAACGAGCCGCCGCCATGTAGAGTGCATTTGACGTCATGGTTTGTGTCTGTGTACGCTCACCGCCTCAGCGATTAGTCTGTTACGCCACGTCTACTGAATCATGACGTCACAGCCACCTGGACGCGTTTCAGATCCCGAGTTGAAACTTCAATAAATGCGACTACATTAAACCTATTTAAAAATTTCTTTTTTACTTGGGACTTGCATTTATATACTTTTTGTATGTGATACTGTAAAACTAAGTGTTTGGTTTAACAAAACAAATCGAACGCGTGTCGCCTATTATCTATACATATTAAAATTCAAATTAAAAACCTGTCGGGTTATTATGCCACGGTGTTTACACATACCTTTGGGCGACGTTTCTGGATCGCTGTGAACCCTGTCGTCAGGACAACTAAGTTAACTAAAAGTTGTCCTGAGGTCTTAAATTATCCCCAATGGAGCTGTTTAGATAAGACGGTAGGAATTAGCGAAGTAGAATATTAAGTTGTCACCCTGGACTCAGCTGTGTCGTAAGCATCAGAATACTTTCGTTGGGGCAACTTTATCTGTTGATTTTCTTTCAATAGGCGCGGTTAATGGGGCAGTAGACAATGACTTGAAATCGGCATCAGAATACTTTCGTTGGGACTAGTATATCTGTTGATTTTCTTTCAATTGGCGCGATTGAAAGGGGCAGTAGACAATGAGTGGAGATCGGTATGCGAATACTTTCGTTGGGACTAGTATATCTGTTGATTTTCTTTCAATTGGCGCGGTTGAAAGGGGCAGTAGACAATGATTGGAGATCGGTATGCGAATACTTTCGTTGGGGCAACTATATCTGTTGGTTTTCTTTCAATTGGCGCAGTTGAAAGGGGCAGTAGACAATGACTGGAGATCAGTATGCGAATACTTTCGTTGGGACTAGTATTATGTTGATTTCCTTTCAATTGGCGCGGTTGAAAGGGGTGGTAGACAATGACCTGAGATCGGTATGCCACTACTTTCGTTGGGACAAGTATATCTGTTGGTTTTCTTTCAATTGGCGCGGTTAAAAGGGGCCAGTAGACAATGACCTGAGATCGGTATGCGAATACTTTCGTTGGGACAAGTATATCTGTTGGTTTTCTTTCAATTGGCGCGGTTAAAAGGGGCCAGTAGACAATGACCTGAGATCGGTATGCAAATACTTTCGTTGGGACTAGTATATCTGTTGATTTTCTTTCAATTGGCGCGGTTGAAAGGGGCAGTAGACAATGACCTGAGATCGGTATGCGAATACTTTCGTTGGGACTAGTATATCTGTTGATTTTCTTTCAATTGGCGCGGTTGAAAGGGGCAGTAGACAATGACCTGAGATCGGTATGCGAATACTTTCGTTGAGACTAGTATATCTGTTGATTTTCTTTCAATTGGCGCGGTTGAAAGGGGCAGTAGACAATGACCTGAGATCGGTATGCGAATACTTTCGTTGGGACTAGTATATCTGTTGATTTTCTTTCAATTGGCGCGGTTGAAAGGGGCAGTAGACAATGACCTGAGATCGGTATGCGAATACTTTCGTTGGGACTAGTATATCTGTTGATTTTCTTTCAATTGGCGTGGTTGGAAGGGGCAGTAGACAATGACCTGAGATCGGTATGCGAATACATTCGTTGGGACTGGTATATCTGTTGATTTTCTTTCAATTGGCGCGGTGGGAAGGGGCAGTAGACAATGACCTGAGATCGGTATGCGAATACTTCCGTTGGGACTAGTATGTCTGTAGATTATCTTTCAATTGGCGCGGTTGAAAGGGGCAGTAGACAATGACCTGAGATCGGTATGCGAATACATTCGTTGGGACTGGTATATCTGTTGATTTTCTTTCAATTGGCGCGGTTGAAAGGGGCAGTAGACAATGACCTGAGATCGGTATGCGAATACATTCGTTGGGACTGGTATATCTGTTGATTTTCTTTCAATTGGCGCGGTTGAAAGGGGCAGTAGACAATGACCTGAGATCGGTATGCGAATACATTCGTTGGGACTAGTATGTCTGTTGATTATCTTTCAATTGGCGCGGTTGAAAGGGGCAGTAGACAATGACCTGAGATCGGTATGCGAATACATTCGTTGGGACTGGTATATCTGTTGATTTTCTTTCAATTGGCGCGGTTGAAAGGGGCAGTAGACAATGACCTGAGATCGGTATACGAATACTTTCGTTGGGACTAGTATATCTGTTGATTTTCTTTCAATTGGCGCGGTTGGAAGGGGCAGTAGACAATGACCTGAGATCGGTATGCGAATACATTCGTTGGGACTAGTATATCTGTTGATTTTCTTTCAATTGGCGCGGTGGGAAGGGGCAGTAGACAATGACCTGAGATAGGTATGGGAATACTTCCGTTGGGACTAGTATGTCTGTTGATTATCTTTCAATTGGCGCGGTTGAAAGGGGCAGTAGACAATGACCTGAGATGGGTATGCGAATACTTTCGTTGGGACTAGTATATATTATATTCTGTAACGTATGTCAGTCGGTGTTCTCACAGTCTCTCGACTCAAAACAATGCGCGCGTAATGCGTAATGCGTAATGCGTAATGCAATAGTGAGCGACGACCTCTACACTCGATATTGTGACGCAGTCTCTGTGCCCTGTCTTCTGAAGACAGGGCACAGAGACTGCGATTTTTTTTGTTAAACCAAGCACTTAATTTAATAGTGTATGATACACAAAGTATATTAATGCAAGTCCCTAGTAAAAAAGAAATTTTTAAATAGGTTTAACGTAATCGCATTTATTGAAGTTTCAACTCGGGGATCTGAAACGCGTACAGGTGGCTGTGACGCAATGATTCAGTAGACGTGGCGTAACAGACCAATCGCTGAGGCGGTGAGCGTACACAGACACAAACCATGACGTCAAATCTACCCTATACATGGAGGCGGCTCGTTTTTCGCGCCCTTTTATTTATCGTTACTAAATCAATTATTTTGAGGCATAGACTGATCCGATTTTCAAAATTTAAAAACATATTGTTGTTAGGTTTGCGATGACGTATTTAAAAATCAATTTCAAAATAGTATGAGCATTCCCCATTAGTGTGCCTGTAATGAGCTGTGTTGTTTTCAAAATTTTGTCCCCGTGGGGGCTATTTCAAATCCCGGGGGTGTAGACATCGAATGAAGGAGGGGGGGGGGGACAAATTTTTAAAACCACCACTGCGTCCACATTACTTTTACTAATAAACTGTCAAGTGTTCTGATACAACACACACAAAACTTTATTTACTTTTTTAAACCTAAATAGCAATATTTTCATTCCATTTCAAAATTAATTAATATATAGAGCATGTAGAAAAAACTTATTCCCGGCAGGTGGGGGGTGGGGGGGGGGGGGGATGAATGACAAGATCCGAGGGGGCTTTGCCCCCGTGGGATCATAGCTAAATTCAACACTGGTTATGAGAGACTAGCCAACGCTTAGCCGGTTCCCATACGAACACTGACCGAAGTTAAGCAACCTCGGGCTAGGTCAGGAGGTGGATGGGTGACCAATCCCCTCTGAAACACTAGTTACCGTTGGTTAGAGCAGATTGGAGGGTTCGAAAGCTTGTGTATAACATCTTCGTTCTTCTCGTCAACAGTCCAGGTTAGTGGAGGAACCTATATGTGACTGCTATAAAAGTTACACCTTCTCTTTCGGACGGGACGTAAAGCTGATATTCCCCTTGCTACTTTTCGACAGGAGTAGGCTGCGTGCCGGTACCAGGCTTCCCCTCCTCCCTTCTTCATCATCATGCATCGTTGTTAATCATCCCTAGTTATACTGGTCACTGTTAAATGGCATAAAATGCTGTATGGACCACATTTCCCGATATTGGTTCGATCATGGGAAGTTGACAGGCCCTCATCTACAAATACCGGCAAACTACTTTTCGCACTTCAAAACGTCACAGTTTGATTTTTATAACGTTACAAAGTATAAAGCCTAGTTTACGATTGGCGTCAACTTGAATCGTCAACCGGTAATAGTTTCACGTTAGCGTTTTTGATTCACGATTCGACGGCAACTGAAGCTGCGTCGGTATTCATCGGTGAACTTCGTTGATCTTCGTTAATGCACGGCCATGTCTACACGTTGTACCCGTCAAGCTCAACTTGATCTCCGCCTAGCGGAGGCTCGTCGAACTTCGGAGTTCGGCGAGCGTCCGCTAGGCGGAGATCAAGTAGACCTTGGTTCCCAAAGTTGTGATGTAGAGCATTCTGTGGTTTTAGGTAAACAACAGCTGTTTGTGGTTGTCATTTATAGGTTATTATTTGTGTGCCAGTGAACATCAACAAAATCAAAAGAAGAAAATGCTTTCTTTGGAAAACGAACAGATATTTCTTTTGAAACTCTTTGGTGACATGTGAATGCGCATGCGCGAGCGTCAAACATTAACGCCAATCGTCAAAGTTGAACTTTGACGTTGACGGTTCAAGTTGACGGTTGACGCATTTCTGCAATCGTGAATGCTTCCATATGAATATACAGGTTTATCAAGGTGTTGAAGTTGAAGTTAGCGTTGACGCCAATCGTACACTAGGCTTTACATTTCTTCTTTCCCGGGCTTTTATCGTGAAACAGATGGTTACGTCATAACTGAGTAAACATCACTGTGTATGAATGAGTTTGCCAATCACCGCCTTGCAACACTATAGACAATTATCGGAAAGACAACGTATTCATTGTTGTCCGATCTCTTTCCAAACCTATTATTCACTGAAATAATGTTTCATTATTACAAATAATCATGCCAATGGTGTAAATTAATTGTTGAAAACAATTATTATTCATTATGGGACCAAATAACACTATACATACTCTAATTTGAGTGAAATATTCGGCACAAATACAATCTTTGATAATCTTTGTGTGATAGGCTGATTGATGTTAGTCAGTTCTGACGTCATGACCTGTTTTTCCCGCCATAATTATTTGTGAAATTTTCAGCTTACTTTCTTGAATGAAAACATTTACGAAAGTAGAAAAATGAAATATTTTTGACTTCATAACATCGACATTAATTTGGTAACGACGAAAAAAATTAACATGCGTATTCCCTATTCATAAATAAATAAATATTTATTTAGCGAGCGAAGCGAGCGTCTTCACTAGACTCTTATGGCACTTCGTTCTGTTTGTTTTTTGTTTTTTTTCGTACTAGACTCTTATGGCACTTCATTATGTTTGTTTTTTGTTTTATTTTTATGTCTGTCGATAGCGGTCGAACGGAAAGTCCGATCAACCTGAAATTTGGACCATCCACAAGCCTCGATATGGATTGAAGATGTCTAGTTTTTGAGGCAAAATCGTTCGAAAAGTTACAAAGTTACACTCAATAACTGTTAGTAACAGTGGCGGACCGCCGCGAAAACACTAGACAGAATGACAACACAAATTGCACTGCATTCAACAATATCGGGAAGTATAATAGCTATGGAAACCAGAAAAAATTTTGAAATGCACATTCTTGAATTGTTGTTAATTGTTGTTTTTATTAGCTTTGAAACCTTTACGCCAGAACGTTCGTAGATATGGACGCGCTCGCTTATCAACGCGTCAAACAGAGCGTTTTCCTAGTTAATTATTAAGCGAGCGAAGCGAGCGTCTCCACGAGACTCTTATGGCACTTCGTTCTGTTTCTTTTTTTTTCGTACCAGACTCTTATGGCACTTCATTATGTTTGTTTTTTGTTTTGTTTTTATGTCTGTCGATAGCGGTTGAACGGAAAGTCCGATCAACTTGAAATTTGGACCATCCACAAGCCTCGATGTGGATTGAAGGTGTAACGTTTTGAGGCAAAATCGTTCGAAAAGTTACAAAGTTACACTCAATAACTGTTAGTAACGGTGGCGGACCGCCGCGAAAACACTAGACAGAATGACAACGAAAATTCTTAGCAACGCAAATTGCACTGCATTCAACATTATCGGGAAGTATAATAGCTATGGAAATTAGAACAAATTATGAAATGCACATTCTTGAATTGTTGTTAATTGTTGTTTTTATTAGCTTTGAGATCTTTTCGCCAGAACGTTTGTAGATATGGACTCGCTCGCTTATCAACGCGTCAAACAGAGCGTTTTCCTAGTGTCTGCATTGAGACTAAGGTCAGTCAGTCTGTCAGTCATATTAACATGAATCACATAATTGTTTCCTTGTTAAATATTTATATAATCGAGCGGGTGCTTTGGCTTCCGTTGTTTGTGGTCTACCTACTTGTCACCTTATCTTGACCTTGACCTTGAACATGTGCGCGTGCCCGGTCACGTGGTGTGAATACTCACGGAGTATTTATTTATTTATTTAGTTAGTTAGTTATAGTTATTTATTTATTTATATATTTATTTATTTACGTATTTATTTATTTATTTATTTACTTGCTTACTTACTTGCGTACATACTTGCTTGCTTGTTTGCTTGCTTGCTTGCTTACTTGCTTACTTACTTGCTTGCTTGCTTGCTTACTTACTTGCTTGCTTGCTTACTTGCTTGCTTACTTACTTCCTTACCTACTTAGGGTCTGTCCAAAAGTTAAAGCAGCTTGCTTATTTGCTTACTTGCTTGTTGTCTTACTTGCTTGTTTTAATAGCTTGCTTAATTTAATAGTTTGCTTCGTTATTGGAGCTTTTGACGCTTGCTTAACAAATTGACCTGACACCTGGTGGTAACATTATGTATAACTATCTACATGTGCGTATCACGTACGTTTGTTTACATTTTTCGACTGACACTTGACAGCTTGTTCTGCAGTAAGGATGGATCAGAGAAACGGGAATTTAAGTTGTTAACCATCCAAAAATTGAATTCACCCTAGGGATATAATTTATTATCATGTTATACACTTACATTTAATTATAACAGGTTCCTCTTGCCGCTCCATGTCAACGCTTTGTTCAGCATCCATTATTAGCAAACAAGATAAGCAAATGAGTGTACACTTTCGTTGTCTTAAATCTTCTTTTTCTTCTTTGCCAAGCAAACTAGAATTCGCAATCTTTTGACTCTTGCTTCTGACGTCATGACTTAAAATTAGACAACCAATCAAGCAAACGAGCAAGGAAGCAAGCATTATTTCTAGCTTTTGGACAGACCCTTAAACTACTCGCTTACTTGCTTACTTGCGTACTTGCGTGCTAGCTTACTTACTTGCTTACTTGCTTACTTACTAACTCACTTATTTACTTATTTACTTATTTACCTTTTTACTTATTTATTTTACTTATTTACTTATTTACTTATTTACTTACTTACTTATTTACTTATTTACTTATTTACTTATTTATTTATTTACTTATTTATTTATTTACTTATTTATTTATTTATTTACTTATTTATTTGTTTATTTATTTATTTATTTATTTATTTTATTGTTATTGAGGCCAGTGTAAGGCGTATTGCCGTCTTTAGCTTGATAAGTGATGATTGATGAATGATAATTTGACGAAGGGAGGAGGGGAAGCCTGGTACCGGCACGTAGCCTACTCCTGTCGAATAGTACCATCAGCTTTACTTCACATCCGAAAGGACGTTGATACCAGTAATATAGGTTCCTCCACTAACCTGGACTGTTGACGAGAAGAACGAAGCTGTTACACAAGCTTTCGAACCCTCCAATCCGCTCTAACCAACGGTAACTAGTGTTTCAGAGGTGAGTGGTCACCCATCCATCTTCTGACTTAGACCGAGGTTGCTTAACTTCGGTGTTCGTATTGGAACCGGCTAAAAGCGACCGCGGCTTACCGTTGGCTCACGGAGTAGGTGTCAAAGCTAGGGCTACACATATGTCCCCGATTTCTGGGTACTGTCCCGGCGTCCCGAAAATAGTTTTCGGGACGTATAAATGTACCGTTATTAAGTTGTGTGAAATGCAAGAAATTTCATTAGTTTATTATTGTTTGGTTTTCAACTCTCAATTTCATAATATTATGTAGCCATTTTTGAATAAATCTGTTTGAATGTTGTGTAAGGAAGACCCTACACACTCGGTATAACATTTCAAAATGTAAGAAAAATGTACAATTGTTAATGATCTATTATTACCAAAAAATAAAAAGGATAAATTAATGAAGACTCTATTGTCGATTAACAAATGCTCCTTTTCTAAATCAAACTAGTCTAGTTTGTCTAATTGCCTATAAACAGAAAAAGTTACTATTAACAAGAAGAGATTATTCCCCTTCTAACGAACCAGCCCGTCTCGGCCCGGGGAAGAATAGGCCTAGAGTGACTCTGCTAGTCGTAAGAGGCGACGATAGGAGACCCTGTCCCTTTCCCTCCCACTGTCCTACTGAATATTTCTCCTCCCACTTGGCCCTGCCCTCCCTTGCTGGACTCCCGTATGACGACCCACGCGACGTACAATGGATCTGATTCGGATGTGGTTTCATTCTTCATCATCATCTTTGTCATCTTCATTATCACCCGCTCATCGTCTCGATTAGCCATTGTTGCACAAATATGAGACGTTTAGCCCCATTAATAATATATACAAGAAAAGTTAGCGTGTAGCTATTGGAATTTCCCACGTTGTCACATTAACACATGCTGGAAGTTGTTGAAGAGTGAAAAGTAAAAAGTGGGAAGTTCCATAAACCACACACGCAAAACGTAACTTTTTGCTGTTAACTACTCTAACTTCCGTGTTAATTACAATTATACTAGTCCCAACGTAGATATAGTTTCGTCGCTTTAACTTGCAAGGTGTTGTCGTCACGGATTATGTAATAGTGAAGTGACGCTTGTGACAACTACCAACCTAAATCTAGTTGCATCCCTTTCTCATGCCTCAGATATTTTAGTGATATTATCGCCCGCCTGTTGTCAGACGTGGTGGGGTCGCATTCCATTCACGGTCGGTGCAGTCAATGCAGTGGACAATAACAATGCAGCTATCTGGCAATCTCGTAGGGAATACAGTTGAAATAGACCGTGTGGAGCGACCGTCTCTTCTCAGAATTTAAGAGCGTTCGGAAGTAGTTTTGACGTTTTTAGACAACTAATTTCTATTAAACAAATAATAGGATTATTATGAAAATTTAACTAAATGAAGAGGGGTGTCATATCTACGCATTGTATTAAGTACATTTGTGACAAGCCTGCTCAAAAATTATATACTCACGATTGAATTATGCAAATAAATTAGACTACTTTCGTCGAAAATGTTCGGCGAAATAATACGGAGAATCTGTTTAAAAATGGGTACATTATTTTTGAATAGGTTGGTGACAAATGTACTTAATACCATGCATAGATATGACATCCCTCTACAAATAGGTAAATATTTATAATAATCCTACTATTAGTTTAAGAGTAATTGGTTGACGCCCAATACATCTGTAAAACTCCTACTGCTGAACGCTCTTAGACCCCGTTTTTTTTACTAGCTTCGAACGCGGGTTGGTCGATAACGCGAGTAATTTTTGTAATGTAAACGCACAGAGTTGCAACGCTGGTTGGAATTTTTAACCCGCGTCGGAACTCGGAGTACGAATCTTTTTTGTTATAGTCGATTTACAGCTACGCGTTGCGAGCGAAGCGAAGGCGCGAGCTCCAATCAGTGGCCGAGTTTGCGTGAAACTATTAACTTCTTTGCACGAAACTCGGCCGCTGATTGGAGCTCGCGCCCTCGCTTCGCTCGCAACGCGTAGCTGTAAACGTACCATAAATCAAAATCTTTGGGCAACCAGAGATTCAAGGAAAGTTCAAAAACACAAAGAAGGGTCATCGTGTAATATGGCGAGACATTGCTTCACAGTTGTCAAAGTTGTTGAAGGAGTATATCTTGCAGCGCTTCTGGTGCGAATGTTGACAACTAAGCAATTACGATGGTTCACTGTTGGAAGTGAAAACGCAAGTGGGTTACGCCCGTCGTTTTAACCCGCGTTCGAAGCTAGTAATAAAAACGGGGTCTTAAGGGGACACCTCGCTTCTTACGGCGTGGCCAGTGTAATATCATACCTACCACAGATCTTTATCTATCTAACGTCTCTTTCATGTACGTTTTTGCAACGACGGTCAACAGATTCCTGGCGTCGTAAAGGCGGTCTTGCGCTGAGTAGAGTGGACAAGCCTCGTTGGCCACGCCCACTTTGTTAGGAGTTCACAAGTATCTAACCCAAGGTCGTATTTATCTGTAATGGTCATGTTTTAAGTAGATGTATACTGTCCTCTCAATCCTCAGAAGAGACGGTATATTTATGGTTTGTTAGTGACATTGTCTCATGTCAGTGACATTTATGTCGGTCCCACAAAACCCTGAGGTCCTGGGTTTATTAACAGATTCTTGTAGTTAAGGTAACACTTTGTACAGAGGTATAATGTCTTTATTTATAAAACATACAATTATTTAACTAAAACTTTTTACAGCATTGTTTTCAACATTTTTTACTCTAAAGGCTGGTCCACACAGATTCTTTAAGCATAAGATTTAAGGTTTTAAGACGTTGTTTTAAGAACAACAATGAAAACAATGTCTTAAAACTAAAACTTTGTGTGAACGCCAGTACGTGTTTCCTATGATCCAACTTTACGACTACGCGTTAAACCTTAAATCTTATGCTTAAAAAATCTGTGTGGACCATCCTTAATTGTTAAAAACAAAAAATACAATGACAACACATTTCTGCCTTATTTAACTAAACTTATAAGGTAACTTAACTTAACGTAACTTATTTAAGTAAATTGCTCAAGGGGATATCATTTCAATTCCCCTCCCTAAGTGTTATATCGAGCAAGATTATTTATATATTTTTTTTACGTATATGCATTTGTGTGTTGTATATTTTGTTGGTTCAATATTTTTATACATTAATACCGGTAGTTTGGGCTCAGAAGGAACCTTTACCTCATTCAGGACTCTTCATTCAGGAGTTCGCCAATTCAATTCCAGCCACCGGTTATCCTAACCCATTGTGTTAACACAAGGTTTAACAGACATTACTTCTCACATAGGGAGTATTCAATAGACGTCACGTGGCGGCCATTATGAGGTACACATTGCTTGTTTACCTTCGTTCTGTCAATAGAAGACACATAGGTTATCCAGGAAAAATCACAGTTTTAAGCCGTTTAGATTGATGTCTGCAGGTAAAAGTTCAAGAAAATGATAACAACAATGAAAACAAATGATAAAACATGCAAATGATTGTCTTCAAACAGAGTTTACGCGTGCTTTTTTTGTTTTTAGTCTTAATACGGAACCTTTGTTTGAAAACAGTTGATGTGTCAGTCAAAGGACATCTGCAATATTGCAACAATGAAGTGTCGGAAGAACGTAAACAAATGTTTACAGAGTACCTCAGTATGGCCACCATGCGATACCGGAAATGGCGTTATTGCATACTCCCTATATTCTAGCAGTCTTGGGGACGCTACTTTTAAAAAGAAGCATGCTTCCGCTACAGCTAGTTTGCTTAAAAAATTAGCGACGCTATTTTTTCGCTACAGCAATTAAAAAAGTAGCGTCGCTAAACTCGCGCTCTTTTCAGAATGAAGCGCGCTACATTTTCGCTACAATTACGTCACGTTGGCCGCACGTCAGATTCTGATATCTTGAACTTGTCTCACTTGCCTTTACGTGCATGCGGATGTTGTATGACGACGATGCCGACACCGAAATGGTTTTCACTTTCGGGATGCACATTTTACACTGCACGATTTAGGTTTTAGTGCCTTCTTTGCCTGGGCCCTTGTATGCAAAATACTTTTCGTATGCCGGCCACGGCAAAGATTTAACATTTTCATAACACTCGGACTCTTCTTCATCAGAAGACATGGTAAATGCAACGTAAATAGCGAAATATTTACACAAAAATAAAAATATCACAATTAAAAACAAAAAATCACAAGCACGGCACAGGGCGTTACACGTAGTAAACACAACGCTCACTCGCAGTCGTACTGTATCTCACTTCACCCTTCAACACAAGACACTGACCGCTGGACAGAGAAGAGGCTGCGGACAACACTATTGTCAAGAGATGGTACCGTTAGAACCCGAGCGAGGGTGGCAAACCTGCTTTTGCGGTTTTGTGACAGGGGTTGGGGAGGGGGGAGATTCCTACCGTACAATGACCTCTCGAAACGAGGCCACAGGGACAAAAAAACTGCGTCAAAGCGAGGGATGTTTTGCTTTCACTGTAATGTCAACAACATTATAGAAAACAAATTGGAATAGCCTACTTATAACGCTCCCGATTTTAAAAATTTCCAGTAGCGAAATATGTGCGCTTGTTTCACGCTACAGCTACGCACAAAATGTAGCATGCTTCCGCTACAACTACATTGAAAACAATTGTAGCGCGCTTCAAGCCACGCTTCTAATAAATGTAGCATGCTGCAAGTAGCGCGCTACTTTCAGCGCGCTTTTCCCCAAGACTGTATTCTAGTATAGTTAGCCGGACAGACACCGGGTAAAGATGCTTTCTTACAACCTGCAGCAGGGATTTCTTCGAAACATCAAGTATTATTCAATATTATTAGATAATTGGAAGTTCTTTTACTAAAATCGAGAGGTTGACAACCAAAAACATCGGTTTTACTTTATAAAAATGTAAAAAAATTACGAAATTGCAAGATGATTTAAAACAATCACGAAATAAAAAAAAAACATCACCGAAATAAAGAAACAAAATGATTTAAAACAATTAAGATATCGAAAAACATCACCGAAATAAAAAAAACTACCGAAATCAGAAAAAAAATCACGGAATTAAAAAAAAAACACTGAAGTAAAAGAAAAGAAATTAACGAAATCAATTTGATTTAAAACAATCACGAAATCGAAAAAAAATCCCCGAAATCTTATTTGTAACAAAAATAATCAAAAACTCAATTTGGTATAAAACAATATACCACTATGTGTCAAAATCCGATGAATCAAAAAACACAAAAAAATCAAGTGAATTAAAAAAAAATCAGCAGAAACAAAAAAAATATTAACAAAATAACATCAATTTTGATTTCGAAATGAAAATCAGTTAACATATAAACATTTGAGTTCTCTACCCCTCGACTAAGATAATAAATAAAATATGTGATAATGGGATGAGTGCAGTAACTCTATTTCATGAATCATACATCACCAATCACCATTCACCAATCACCATTCACCGGATATTGTTAACAGGAACTCAGTGTTTGTTATCTTCACAGTAAAGGGTCATAGAAAAATGTTATTTTGACACAGGTCGCTTCTACAATGTGCGAAATTTGCAACTATATCTTACGTTCGATTATACTAAATTGTAAAAAGATATTTCTCTCATCTCTAAAAATAAAAAATATCAAAACAATATCTAGGCCTAATCACATTGTTTAATTTAAAAAAATGTACAATAAATGGACAAATTTAAAATGTTCTATAGTTCTCTCAATGTATTTAAAATAGATATAGAAATAAATACTAAATTTGGCAATTTTACATGGAAAAGCCAAATACAAAAATTCAAATAAAATATGTTAGATCGTAATCCCTACTCCGTGGGAGCCGATTGTAGCAACCAACATTTTTGTATCACCTCAGGGAAGTCTACTTCTATATCGACAGCCTCGTGTTGGTTCTACGCCAGGACGTGAGACAGCGACACTTAAATCACCGCAAGGAAATCTACTTCTCTATCGACATTCTTTGTTTTTACGCGACGACGTGAGATAGCGACACTAGTATCACCGCAATGAAGTCTACTTCTATATCGACAGGGCTTCGTGTTGGTTCTACGCGACGACGTATGATAGCGACACTAGGCTGATCCAAGTGCATAAACAGACGAGAACACACTGGGTGAATCTGTGCAGATAGTACAACCTGAAACAGAAAACAAACACACCATTATTTGCTTTCTCTCTCTCAAAGACGAATTATCATTACGTCATTGTCTAACATGGCGGCAACAAGGGATACTTTTGGTTGTCTTTGTTACAAACAACAGATGATTTTTAGAATTGATCTAGAAAGACGTGATTCACACTATGTAAGGGTCCTAGATAGTTATTTTCCACTGTTGTGCATTGTTGTCATTGAAGATCGAAAAGGCCGTGATTACTTCTATCTAAGGGTCCTAGATCAATTCTAAAAAAGCATTATCGACCAATCCGCACAAAGCTCGACGATGCGCGCGCTACGTCAGTACTCCTTGATTCTAGGGACTAGTTTTCCCGCCAGGCAGCGTCTCTATAATCTGCGATCGCGAATACCTTTCATCAGTCTCATCCCGTGACATATCCAGGCCCGCGTGCTAAACTCGAGAGCAATTTTCTTGTTGCAAACACATGCGCACGCAGGTCTTTTGCCTTTGGATGTAGTCAAAGAGCTGATAAAGTAGTACTACTACAACTTGACGTAGTTTTTGTAATGGTTCATAACGTGGGTCAACCAAATCACCGCTACGCCGCGCTAGTGTCGCCGTGCGCAACTTGTTCAATGGAGCTGCTATACGAGTTTCGGTATACTGTATGGATTAGTATACTGTGATAGTAATAATTAACAAATACATACATTATAACAAAACTTAAGATAACAATAATACTATAAATGATAACAATGATGATAATTTTAATAATAATAATAATAATAATGATAATAATAATAATAATAATAATAATAATAATAATAATAATAATAATAATAATAATAATAATAATAAAATTAATAATAATAATAATAATAATAATAATAATAATAATAATAATAATAATAATAATAATAATAGGAATAATAATAAAAATAATAATAATAATAATAATAATAATAATAATAATAATAATTCAATATGTGTTTTGTGCGTACCGGTTTATCCTGATCCTAGCTTCAGGTAATGTGTCTATAGGGTCCTTAAGAAGGTAACTCCTGATGCCAGGACACGTGTCCTTGATGTAAGTCTCCCACTTGAGCGACCTCATGTCAAAGAAGAACATGTCCTGATCGGACTGACTGAGTTTCTTCCAGAGATCCACGACGTTCTTATCATCAAACCTCCAATCGTTGGTCGCGAAATAGGCGATGACGTCGAGGAACTTGTGAATCTTCTGGTAGATTCGCATCATCCTGAATAGAGACAGTTGTGTATTACTAGGGTTGCGCTAAAATAGTGACAACGCAATTCGCTCTTGCATACACTCTGGGTGTGTAAAAAATCTAAAAGAGCTTGCTTATTTGCTTATTGTCTTACTTGCTTAGTTAAAAGCTTGCTTGTTTGCTTGTTTTTGTTGTAACCCTGATACACTAAGCAAAACCTCCTGTCTCTTATGTGATCCTGATACACCCAGCACGACCTCCTATCTCATATGTGAGCCTGATACACTCAGCAAGACCTCCTGCCTCTTTTGTGACCCTAATACAATCAGCAAGACCTCCTGTCTTTTATATGAGTTTGATACACTAAGCAAGAACTCCTGTCTCTTATGTGAGCCTGATACACTTAGCAAGACCTCCTATCTTTTATGTGATCCTGATACACCCAGCACGACCTTCTATCTATTATATGACCCTGATTCACTCACCAAGACTTCCTGCCTCTTATGTGAGCCTGATACACTTAGCAAGACATGTCTCTTATGTGAGCCTGATACACTAAGCAAGATTTCCTTTGTCTTATGTGACCCTGGTACACTCAGCAAGACCTCCGGCCTCTAATGTGACCCTGATAAGCTCAGCAAAACCTCCTGCCTCTTATGTAACCCTGATACACTCGACAAGACCTCCTGTCTCTTATGTGAGCCTGATACACTCAGCAAGACCTCCTATCTATTATGTGAGCCTGATACACTCAGCAAGACCTCCTATCTATTATGTGAGCCTGATACACTCAGCAAGACCTCCTGTCTCTTATGTCACCCCGATCCAACTCACTGCGGCTTTTTGTTTATCGCCAAGAAGAATAGATCCATTAGAGCGGCCGGTAGGAAGTGCAGGAACATCCTGCAGACGAGGAAGGCGAAACGATTGGCCATCATGCTGATCGTCCAGAACCAGATTGCGCGCGACGTTGGATATTCCAGACCGTACTTCTGGTAGAACGTGCTGAAGTCTCCCCACGTTAAAGGGTTCTCACGCGTAGACACGAAGTTGTAGATGGGAACGTCCGGGGAGGTTCTGTTGAAAATGCCAAAACAGATTAAATGAATACACATTCTCTTTTCTTGGTATTCACGTGACGTCAAGGACATTGTTGGCGACTATACTCCCGTACAATGGAGTGTTCCAATTCACCAACTTCTTTCAGCTCCGATTTAGAAAGCTTGGTTTGGTTATCATGGTTTCAGCAAACATAAGATTAAAAATACACGGCAGTCTCCATGTTTGTTCGTGGAGACTCTCCGCTTACCGGCTTATCAGAGTTTAAAAAAAGTTGGTGAAACCGGTTGTATAGTGGCCACCATATGGTACACCATGAGTCACAAACGAGCATTATGCCACACAAAGAAATTGTTGTCCACTCACCCAATCACAGAAATGATTCACAATGAGGGCTTTTAAACAATTAGGGAATATTCTGGAAAAGGGGGTTACAACTGTACCTTGCCGCCCCGCACCACCCACCTGTTGTCCGCCACGTCCCAGGCCGAGGCTATGAGAGCGTTGATGACCATGTCACTGTACCTCGCCGCCCCGCACCACCCACCTGTTGTCCGCCACGTCCCAGGCCGAGGCTACGAGAGCGTTGATGGCCATGTCACTGTACCTCGCCGCCCCGCACCACCCACCTGTTGTCCGCCACGTCCCAGGCCGAGGCTATGAGAGCGGTGATGGCCATGTCACTGTACCTCGCCGCCCCGCACCACCCACCTGTTGTCCGCCACGTCCCAGGCCGAGGCTACGAGAGCGGTGATGGCCATGTCACTGTACCTCGCCGCCCCGCACCACCCACCTGTTGTCCGCCACGTCCCAGGCCGAGGCTACGAGAGCGTTGATGACCATGTCACTGTACCTCGCCGCCCCGCACCACCCACCTGTTGTCCGCCACGTCCCAGGCCGAGGCTACGAGAGCGTTGATGACCATGTCACTGTACCTCGCCGCCCCGCACCACCCACCTGTTGTCCACCACGTCCCAGGCCGAGGCTACGAGAGCGTTGATGGCCATGTCACTGTACCTCGCCGCCCCGCACCACCCACCTGTTGTCCGCCACGTCCCAGGCCGAGGCTATGAGAGCGTTGATGGCCATGTCACTGTACCTCGCCGCCCCGCACCACCCACCTGTTGTCCGCCACGTCCCAGGCCGAGGCTATGAGAGCGTTGATGACCATGTCACTGTACCTCGCCGCCCCGCACCACCCACCTGTTGTCCGCCACGTCCCAGGCCGAGGCTACGAGAGCGTTGATGACCATGTCACTGTACCTCGCCGCCCCGCACCACCCACCTGTTGTCCGCCACGTCCCAGGCCGAGGCTACGAGAGCGTTGATGGCCATGTCACTGTACCTCGCCGCCCCGCACCACCCACCTGTTGTCCGCCACGTCCCAGGCCGAGGCTACGAGAGCGTTGATGGCCATGTCACTGTACCTCGCCGCCCCGCACCACCCACCTGTTGTCCGCCACGTCCCAGGCCGAGGCTATGAGAGCGTTGATGACCATGTCACTGTACCTCGCCGCCCCGCACCACCCACCTGTTGTCCGCCACGTCCCAGGCCGAGGCTATGAGAGCGTTGATGACCATGTCGCTGTACCACGCCGCCCCGCACCACCCACCTGTTGTCCGCCACGTCCCAGGCCGAGGCTATGAGAGCGTTGATGACCATGTCACTGTACCTCGCCGCCCCGCACCACCCACCTGTTGTCCGCCACGTCCCAGGCCGAGGCTATGAGAGCGTTGATGACCATGTCACTGTACCTCGCCGCCCCGCACCACCCACCTGTTGTCCGCCACGTCCCAGGCCGAGGCTATGAGAGCGTTGATGGTCAAGTCGCAGGGTACAATGTTCGCCACCAGGGATTCGTCAGCGTGCATCGTCTTCAACAGACCGGAAGCGACCCCGGCGATGACGCCGGAAGGTCCGTACATGTTGTCGATCCAGCCGGGCATCGGTTCGCTAAACGTGCTGGTCACTAGACATCAACAACAACACTGTTAGTGTCTCACAATTAATGCCAGTTTTTGTGGCTGTATGTCGACCTACGCGTACAAATTTCAGGGTCTATATTTTTGCCCGTGGCAGACTGTTGTGCATTGAAGATCTAGAGGGCCGTGATTACTTCAATCTAAGGGTCCTTGATAGTTATGTTAAGGTGCGTTTTTCACTGTTGTGCATTGTTGTCATTGAAGATCTAGAGGACTGTGGCTAACCCTTTCTCAGGGTTCTAGATCATTTCTCAAAAAGATCTGTCACAATGTTTCAATAACTACTTATTCGTCGATTAGCTTCTTGTCTCCATGGCAACCACCAATCAAAACCACTGAAATTCTCCAAATTGCTTATTTGCTACAAAAAACTTTCCTATTTGTTGACTGTAATACCGAACCTTACTCTACTACCGTTAAGTGAGTAATATATAGGATAGAATCTCCACGCCATCGGCAGTTTGTCTACCGTCTTTTACTGCCCAAAATACGTTAGCCGGTTAGTAGAAGTTCGCCAAGCGACGCGATGACGGAGCCTGATTGGTCGTCTACTTCACCGAAGATATACGAAGACAGCCAAAAACTCCGTCATCGCGTCGCTTGGCGAACTTCTACTACCCGACTTAAGTATTTTGGGCAGTAAAAGGCGGTAGACAAACTGCCGATTGCGTTGCGACTCTACCCTACATTACTCACTCAACGCTAAAAGTCTCTCACACCAAGAAGTAAAGGTCTGTTCGTTTGTCGTACTCTGATTGATCTAGATCAGTCAGAGCAACTTATGGCCGTTCTTTTGTAAATTGGTACTCCAGATCAAGATGAGGCGTGTGTTCGTTTGTCCGAAGTAAGTTACTCGAAGTAAGCTAGAGTTCGAATATCTACTCTGGGTCTGGAGGAGGTGTACGTAGAGTAGAGTAGGGAGAGTAAATACAAATGGCGGATGAGCGGCAAGAAGCAATGTCAACAAAATATGTAAATGCGTTGATATTGAAGGATGAAGGGGGGGCTCACATCATTGTGGATGATTGTTTCGTGCCGAATGGGTATTAATTTAACGTGATTATTTTACTATGCAAAATGACACGGAGCAAATTATTATAGGCCCTAGCTAAGCTAGGCCTAGTCTTATATATCCCCTAGGCAGGGTATATATAAGTCTTTGCCCTAGGCAAACCTACATTTACATTTACAAACCTACATTTATTGCACCTAGGGCTGGTCTTTGCATATAAAGAAATACTGGGGCGTAGGGCCTAGGGCTTACATCTTCACAGTACTTTTTTATGGTATTTCTCTTATTTCTCTCTTGATCTATTTCTACAATTCTCATAATCATCTCAACGTCATCGTCGGAACTTGAGTCAGAACTCGATACAAGTAAACTTTCATACTCGTCATCGATAAACAATTCCAACTCAAATCCATCATTCATTGCGACAAAAAGATGAAAAATCAGCAGAACTGTCACGTCGAAGAGGTTATGTTGACAACATGCTCGTCTATCTGCTAAAAATGGCGTTCTTTTGTCATGATCTGGAGTACGTACTCCAAGCAGCATAGAGCAGGTGATGACGTTTTTACTCTGACTCTGAAGTTATCGGAGTTGCTCTACTCTACTCTGGAGTAAGACAAACGAACAGACCTTAAGATAGTGTCAGGGGAGTCAGGACCGCCCACAATTAGTTTCCAACCTAACAAGTGCGAATCACTAATTTTTTCCGTTTATCTAGTACTGTTTGGTTGCGTTAAGTTTTTTGACGGAAACCTGCTTGCACGTTTTCTTGTGCGTTACCGTCAAACAAATTTTACTACATAATCGTGAAAAACGTCAGTGATTCGCGCTTGTTAGGTTGGAAACTTATTGTGGGCGGTCCAGATACTATCTTACTTCTTGCTGTGAGATACCTATACTATTAAGGGCCGGTCTTATAATCTCTTAATAAGAAAGTTATTTGTAGCAATTAAGCTATTTGGAGCATTTCAAGGGTTTTGATTGGTGGTTGCCATGAAGCAACAAGCTAATCGACGAATAAGTAGTTATTGGGACATTGTAAGACTGGACCTAAGTAAATGTACAGGAATCGGGCCGCCCGTGTCAGCGTATATTGGAACTCACCGATCGCAGGTCTGAATATACCGACGGGTAGACCCTGACCGAAGTGGTTGACGCAGTCTTCGGACACCGCCTTCGTGAACGCGTAAGAGTTGGGCCACTTGCCCAGCAGTCTGCGGTGAAACAAACAAGATGCGTTATAGAAGGCGGTATTTGCAATGTTACCAGCTGTTTTGAAATGCGCTATAGGTAGAGGTGTTTGTAAATGGTGTTATGTTTTCTTAAATTTCGTTTATAGATTTAATAACTTCGATGTTATAGCGGTGTTATGATTTTTGGGAGATTTTCTACAGTAAATTTCACCAGAAACATGTTTAAATTAAAAAGGAATTTTAATGTTATTTAATTTATTAGAATTGTATGTACAAACAAGTACTAGTTAATACGAAGTGTCTTAGTATCACCACTACAAGTGTTTGTCTAGCAGTCACAACACATAAGAATCTTCTTGTCCGTCACGTAAAATCCCTCAGAATTGTACTCGTTTGCTCTTCTTGACGACGAATTTCAGCAAAAATAAATCGTTGATCTTCTTAACGAAATCATCATTATAATGAAAAAATATTAGGTCCCCACGATTGTGTTGTAATGACGTTTGACTGTAATAATAAATTTAAATTTTTTAAATTTTGATATAATAAATTAAAAACAATCGACATTTCGTGTTATTTCGCTCTTTAATACAAATTTCGATGTTATGACTGGAAATTGACGGATTTCGCGAATTTTTGCGGTGAAATTTTGATGTTTTTAAGGTGCCTATCAAATATCAATAGATATACACTTTGTTTATCTCCGCCTTCTTTATCAACACTTTTCGCGATTTCGCGGTCCGCAAAAAACAAACACCTCTAGCTATAGGTAGTATTCAATAGACGTCACGTGGCGGCCATTATGAGGTACACATTGCTTGTTTTTGTTCTGTCAATAGAAGACACATAGGTTATCCAGGGAATATCACAGTTTTAAGCCGTATAGATTGATGTGTGCAGGTAAAAGTTCAAGACAATGATAACACATGCAAATGATTGTCTTCAAACAGAGTTTACGCATTCTTATTTTGTATTGTTTTTATTGGAAGCCTCTCACTTCACTGAGTAGATCCATATAGAGTTACCACTCACAGCACCTATTTATTCTAATATTCCACTGTGTTATAGAGGTAAGTCTAAACTCTAAAGGTATAGTCCGTTCTACTTTAGTTTTGTGAAACAAATTTGTTGGAACACCGGCGTTTCCGCCATTTCTTGGTATCGAAAGCTCTTAAAGGCCGGGTACCCAGCGATCGAGAGCGCGCAATGTATTCGTGATGATGATGATGATGATGATGATGATGATGATGATGATGATGATGATGATATTTTGATTTTACACCCCATATGAAAATAAATAAAAAATAAATAAATAAATTCAAATTTCGAGTCTACCCACACATTAACTAAACTGATTTGCAGTGGGGGACTTTAATTTAAAGCGACTAAACCAACCCTGCAGGCTCCGAACACCATCGACGAGTGAGCGATAACTAGGGCTAGGATGTTCAGGACATCTCCTTTTTTTTCTATTGGTAAATACTCGCCTGGAAAAAAGTTTTAAGTGTGTTTCAAGTGTTAGGGATGCTGAAAATATGCATTTAATTTTGCCTAAAAATGCCTATTTACATCATTTCATGAGAAAAGGTCCTTTTTGGGCATTTTTAAGGGACTATTTGCCCATTTTGATATAATTAGCTAAAACGGATGCAAAACGTGTGAGTGCAGTCGAGCTTGCCACATCATCGGGCCAAGTATACGCAATGATTTGTTTGTTGTCGAATACTGTAACGATGAGTCAGAGATGAGATAAGCCAGCCGATGTCTGCAGCGACGCATCTACAAGAGAAACAAGTTTGCAACCGCAAACAAATTTCTTCTTGTGTTTGATACATCGACAAAACTATTCCCCCCCCCCCCCCACTCCACGAAAATATATTGGTGTAACTGAATTGATTTAATAAAACAATACTGAAAGTAATGAAACCAATAGAATTCGATTATATTCAATAGGTCCTATTTAGGTCCTTTTTTGCTGTTTTAAAGGTACTATTTGCCTGCCTTTTTCTGACTTTGAAAGTTCCTGAACATCCTAGCCCTAGCGATAACCTATCAAAAATCGATATTTCAAATACGAAACATGAATAAATCAGTATATGACAATTCGGCCATTATGGAGATTATGATGAGTTTACATTTAAGGTGACAATAGAAGGCAAACATGCTAAACCGCAAAACATGGAGATAAACCATTCTATTAAGTGATCCATAAGTCGTAAGAGACATCAAAAGGACACCCTTCGCTGCCCCCCCACTGTCCCACTTAAGATATGCTAGTCCCAACGAAAGTATTCGCATACCGATCTCAGGTCATTGTCTACTGCCCCTTTGAACCGCGCCAATTGAAAGAAAATCAACAGATACCTGGCGTTCTTGCACACATTCGTAAATGCACGGTTCGACTTAGTCGAGTGCACAGGCGGTTTGGCCACGCCCACCGTTACAGGTAACCAACGGAAGGTTTTAAATTGACAAGTGGTGATAGGCGGAGCTTGCGCCGAGTACTGTGTCACGTGACTAGCAGTTGGGAAAAGTCCCTACTGTCCGGACGGATCCACGCAAAACACATCCTCACTTATCTCGTTCTAGCTGGTATAATGTTCATTTTTAAGATATAGCCTGGAACATATATTTAGCTCACATACCATTGGTCAATATAAAGGTTATTTCAAAATCATAGACGAAGTAGTTAACTTGTTATAACAATTCACGCACTGAAGAGGATAAAATGACCAAGGTATGTTTTGTTTTTTCAACTAAAACTGGCGAAAAACTAATGATCGGATTTGGACGAGAGTTTCCTAAGGTGCTTAGTTTCACGGTCAAAACCGCTACTTTTGAGGCCCAACCGCTACACCCTGCATATTATTGCATGCTATGAATTTTCGTTCTGAGCAATTTCTATCTAGAAAGTTTATTTGCTTATTGTCTCACATTATTGGAACACATGCTTAAGAAACTCTCGTCAAAATCCGATTATTAGTTTTTCGCCAATTGAAGTTGAAAAAACAAATCACGCGTTGCTCATTTTATCCTTTTGATGCGCGAATTGTTATAACAAGTTAACTACTGGGTCTATAATTTTGAAATAACCTTTATATTGACCACTGGTATGTGAACTAAATACGCTTTCCTATAGGTAATACCTGAATAAAGAATATTATAACAGCTAGAACGAGATAAGTGTCGTACATTAAGCGCGTGAAAGCGTAAGTTAGCGGATTTGTCCCTACTATGGGCGCCACGTTCCTTCGTGACGTCAGGGGGCGGGTATATCACCACTCGTCAATTATCCCCAATGGACCAGTTTATATTAGATGGTAGGAATTAGCAAAGAAGAAAATAAAGCTGTCACCTTGGACTCGGTTGTGTCGTAAGCATGGAATACTTCCGTTGGGGCAACTATACCTCGTCCCACTTTGCCCTGCCCTCCCTTGTGTGTTTATTGATTGATTGATTGATTGATTGATTGATTGATTGATTGATTGATTGATTGATTGATTGATTGATTGATTGATTGAACTCACTTGGGCGCCAGATTGTTCATCATCTCAATGTCCAGGGCCTCGGCTATCTTGATGGCCTCCACACAGCTGAGCGGCGGCTTAAAGCGATGCTCGTCGATAACCAGGGAGGGACAGTTGGCGTAGGCAGTGGATACATGGATGACAGCCTGTAACATGGAGCCTTGTTATGTGGATACATGGATGACAGCCTGGAACATGGATTGGAACATATGCTAAAGAAACTCTCGTCAAAATCCGATCATTAGTTTTTCGCCAATTGAAGTTGAAAAAACAAAACACGCATTGCTCATTTTATCCTCTTGATGCGCGAATTGTTATAACAAGTTAACTACTGGGTCTAAAATTTTGAAATAACCTTTATATTGACCACTGGTATGTGAACTAAATACGCTTTCCTATAGGTTATACCTGAAAAGTGAATATTATAACAGCTAGAACGAGATAAGTGTCGTACATTAAGCGCGTGAAAGCGTAACAGTCAGCGGATTTGTCCCTACTATAGGCGCCACGTTCCTTGTTATGTGGATACATGGATGACAGCCTGTTACATGGAGCCTTGTTATGTGGATACATAGATGACAGCCTGTAACATGGAGCCTTGTTATGTGGATACATGGATGACAGCCTGTAACATGGAGCCTTGTTATGTGGATACATAGATGACAGCCTGTAACATGGAGCCTTGTTATGTGGATACATGGATGACAGCCTGTAACATGGAGCCTTGTTATGTGGATACATGGATGACAGCCTGTAACATGGAGCCTTGTTATGTGGATACATGGATGACAGCCTGTAACATGGAGCCTTGTTATGTGGATACATGGATGACAGCCTGTAACATGGAGCCTTGTTATGTGGATACATGGATGACAGCCTGGAGCATGGATTGGAACATATGCTAAAGAAACTCTCGTCAAAATCCGATCATTAGTTTTTCGCCAATTGAAGTTGAAAAAACAAAACACGCATTGCTCATTTTATCCTCTTGATGCGCGAATTGTTATAACAAGTTAACTACTGGGTCTAAAATTTTGAAATATCCTTTATATTGACCACTGGTATGTGAACTAAATACGCTTTCCTATAGGTTATACCTGAAAAGTGAATATTATAACAGCTAGAACGAGATAAGTGTCGTACATCAAGCGCGTGAAAGCGTAACAGTCAGCGGATTTGTCCCTACTATAGGCGCCACGTTCCTTGTTATGTAGATACATGGATGACAGCCTGTAACATGGAGCCTTGTTATGTGGATACATGGATGACAGCCTGTAACATGGAGCCTTGTTATGTGGATACATGGATGACAGCCTGGAACATGGAGCCTTGTTATGTGGATACATGGATGACAGCCTGTAACATAGAGCCTCGTTATGTGGATAGATGGATGACAGCCTGTAACATGGAGCCTTGTGATGTGGATACATGGATGACAGCCTGTAACATGGAGCCTTGTTATGTGGATACATGGATGACAGCCTGTAACATGGCGCCTTGTTATGTGGATACATGGATGACAGCCTGTAACATGGAGCCTTATTATGTGGATACATGGATGACAGCCTGTAACATGGAGCCTTGTTATGTGGATACATGGATGACAGCCTGGAACATGGAGCCTTGTTATGTGGATACATGGATGACAGCCTGGAGCATGGAGCCTTGTTATGTGGATACATGGATGACAGCCTGTAACATGGAGCCTTGTTATGTGGATACATGGATGACAGCCTGGAACATGGAGCCTTGTTATGTGGATACATGGATGACATCCTGTAACATGGAGCCTTGTTATGGTGATACATGGATGACAGCCTGTAACATGGCGCCTTGTTATGTGGATACATGGATGACAGCCTGTAACATGGCGCCTTGTTATGTGGATACATGGATGACTGCCTGTTACATGGAGCCTTGTTATGTGGATACATGGATGACAGCCTGTAACATGGAGCCTTGTTATGTGGATACATGGATGACAGCCTGTAACATGGAGCCTTGTTATGTGGATACATGGATGACAGCCTGTAACATGGAGCCTTGTTATGTGGATACATGGATGACAGCCTGTAACATGGAGCCTTGTTATGTGGACACATGGATCACAGCCTGTAACATGGCGCCTTGTTATGTGGATACATGGATGACAGCCCGTAACATGGAGCCTTGTTATGTGGTTACATGGATGACAGCCTGTAACACGGAGCCTTGTTATGTGGAGACATGGATGACAGCCTGTAACATGGGGCCTTGTTATGTGGTTACATGGATGACAGCCTGTAACACGGAGTCTTGTTATGTGGAGACATGGATGACAGCCTGTAACACGGAGCCTTGTTATGTGGAGACATGGATGACAGCCTGTAACATAGGGCCTTGTTATGTGGTTACATGGATGACAGCCTGTAACACGGAGCCTTGTTATGTGGAGACATGGATGACAGCCTGTAACATGGGGCCTTGTTATGTGGATACCAATGTAAATCCGCTGCACACATATGTATGGCATGGGATACAGTCAATAATTTTCAACAGCTATAGTAGGCTAGCAGCCTCATGCACAAAGATTTGCGGACGCAAAGTTACCGCTCGTTAAAAATGGTGGACTTGCAGACGCAGATAAATTTGTGGAAATCCGAATGCACAAAGCGTTCACGCAAGTCCGCCATGATGCTCGTTTAATTTACCGCCGCAAGTTCCAATACTTCTTTTACCGACGTGGCCGACTTTACCCGAACCAATCACGGGTCTAGGATCTCGGAACGCATGACGTAATTTAAACCAGACAACGATTTCGAACATTCGTGAGCACTGTGCAGAAAACGTTTTGACATTTGACATTTTTGTCATTTTGTGGGGGTGGGGGCGGGGGGCAGGGGGGAAATAATCATAAACGCACAACTAAGCCTATTTCTAAATGCTTATGGCCTACATAATTCAGGTCTGATATAATGAAATTTTATTTTATTCCCTGTTGTTGTTGTTTGAGGGGGGGGGGGGGGGGGATAAACAAAATAAACATACGAAGTCACCTAAATGATGGCTTTTGTCTGTGATTCAGGCCTGTTATAGTGAAATTTATGGTTTTCCCTTTTGCTGTTGGGGGGAGGGAGGGAGGCGATTTTCAGCAACCAGTTTGTGTGTGGGGGGGAGGTGGATAAAATAAGTTCAACGCATAACTAAAGACATGTATCTACATGAGTATGGCCTACAAAATTCATCCTTGTAATAAAGAAATTTTATTTTATTCCCTGTTGACACATAGAACATACGGGCATCGACATTGATCAGCCTAGAATCTAGTGTATTCCCATTAGGGCTTGGGTCTATATCTAAACTTTGTCTCACTGCAGGATGAGACCGCGAGAAATGGCAAATGCCACTGCAAGAGTAGGGTTTTACCGACCCCTGAGATTCCTTTATTGTGAACACCCGCGCGCTTCGTCCACTCGACATAATTGACAAGCAATTATCGGCTTATCGTGCATAACCGAAAATCCTAATACAGTATGATGATTGAACATTTTCTTAGAATTAAGACCTGTTCCAATGGCCGTAATATTTAAAACAATACTAAAAACTCAACAACTTGCCCAGTTTTCAATGTAGAGCTTCCATTCAAAATTTCACATTCATGAAATACCGAAAATAAAAACCTACTGTTATTTTATATGTTGTAGTAGTGCTAATTCAGTTGCCGATAATATTGCACTGGTAGTTATTTCTGGTATTTGACCGCGATCATGTGAATCAATTAGGGAAGCTGTCATTCCATTCATCTGTTGGGCTGTGAGCGCCGAGCTACAATTAGGGTTGCACAAAATCTGGAGAGCGGAAAAACCGGTTTGACTAGTCTCATCCTACGATGAGACAAAGTTTAGCTCTTAGTATGGTTCTTACGCAGGCCTAGACCTAGCCTAGTGTAGGTAATGGTTTGGAAATCCAGAATGGTCAGGGCTGTTTGCATAATAGGTGGTCTGAGCTTAAGCCTAGTGGCCTAGTACTTGGTATGTACCGGTAGGCCTATACGTTGGTCTAGGCTAAACTATAACGTAGGTTTACTGTTACTACACCAATCCTTTAAGCTTAGGCCTACGGCCAAGAATATAATTGTATTTGTATTCCCTCTTCGCTACGACTTACCGCGGTATCCCCAGGTTTTTGCGAGGTTTCGTATGCCGGATCCTAGGCCTACACAGCCTACGCGGCGTAGGGTAGGCCTAGGCCTAGGCGTCTTAAGCCTAGACCTATGCCTACCTAGCTGTTTACACAGAAAGCGTTTATTAATTTTTCGTCTACGACTGAACTGAAGCTGTCAATACCACAAGTTGCTAAGCCCTAGAAGCCTGTGCTCTAGGCCTAGGGCTAGCTAGGCTTAGGGCCTCACGATACGCCTGCTTATAGCCCAGGCCTAGGGCTGAGCTGAGGCCTTAGTTATACTGTCTGGGTTTTACACACATTTAGATTTGTTATAGCGTGTAGCTAGGCACTCCGCACTAACACATGGTTTACAAGTATGCTTGGTAATTCTTCCGATTGGGTCCGCGGCTCATTTGCACAAATGCAGTCATGGAAAGTACTTGAAACACTTACTAAAAGGCAAATTTATGTTTAAAATGAACCCAAACAAGTTTTGGTGTCCGCTAAAACATTCAAAATTACCCTTTTCGATGATCTAAAACAGCGTTTAAGACGGCGGATTTTCCCATTGTCGCCATGATACTTTTTCTGCCGCCCGAAGTTCTGTAGTATACCAACGTATGCCTACCAAAGTGACATACACTGAAAGTGACTGCCCAAGTGCCTGACATCCCACGAAAGGAAGAAGGTTAGGGGGTCAGGTTATGAAACATCTTGAAACGTAGGCCTACTTTCGTTTACAACTCAAATAAATTTACGCCTTCTTCAAATTGTATCACTGAAATAAAATGGTTGGCAACACTGCCGGAACGTCAAAGATGGCGATCAGTAATCGCTGATTAATTTTCTTCCGTCTGTCATCTCGAACACTTAGATCACATTTTCTTTACTTATAAACTAAATTTAAACATTAAAACTACTAGAAAAATACTTTGTACACTAGATTTAATATATTTATAACAGTAAATATAAAGAAATTTCATTAATGTTTATTTTACAGCGGTTTTTGACCGCGGACCCAATCGGAAGATTTACCGTATGCTTGCCTAGGCCAATATTAAAAGGAGACTTATCTGAACGTCAGCTGGAAGGTACCGTAACTTTTTCTTATCGCACATTCTTGAATCCACACGAAGATCTTCGAGTAAAAGTGGAGCCAAATGTTTCGGCAGATAATAACTAGTATTAAAAATGTAATCCAGAACTTCCAAAACGTTGGTGCAATCTCTAAAACACGAGATCGCGGGAGCCCGTTGTCCACCGTATTTGACAGGGCCGCCATTTTTATCTATTTGTGGGACGGTCGAGGCAGCCGCAACTTTAACGAGCTCTCGCAAATATTTGCGTCGGTAAATCCTTTTGTGCATTCGGTTTCATTGATTTGCGGGCGCAAGTCAAAAGTTGCGTCCGCAAGTGGCTTTGTGCATGAGGCTGTAGATGCGCAACCTAGCAGCCACAGGCGTGTCAATTAGAAGCCATCTTGAATTGGGCAACTACTTCAGGCGGAAATGGGAGTCTCAAAGGCGACTTTCTGCCGCTCGCAGCGCTAGCAGTACTGAAGGTCCAACGTAGTCTGTCCCCTGGCCAATTCAACATGGCTACAATTTGCAACGCTCGCTACTGAGTGGAAGGTTGGCGGACTGGTGATCTAGCCTACTATAGGTGTTGAATATCATGGGATACAGTAGAAGGACATGTAACACCTACACAGTAGGCTAAATGCTCAACCAAGCAGACTCAGGCGTGGCAATAGATCCTTTTCAGAATTGATCAAGTACCTTTAGATAGATGTAATATCGACCCTCTAGAATATTTTAAATGACAACAATCCACAACAGTGAAAAATGTATCGTGACGTAACATTTGTAAACTAGTTGTTCTTGTTGAGCATTGTTGTCATTGATCTATGAAGAACCCTTAGATAGAAGTTACCACGGCCCTCAAGATCAATTCAGAAAATAGTCGGTTTCTCAAACTAGGAATGCCATATTATCAATGGCGGCCTTCAATTTGGCTGAAGACATTATTTGTTTAAATGTTTAACTGAATGAAGCCAGGACCTATACTCACCTTGAGTTTCCTGAATGTCCTGCAGAGATTCAGGACCTCCCTCGTCCCCCTCACGTTCTGCAAGATGGCGGACGAGAGCTGCTCGTCGAACCTGACAGTGGCGGCCACGTGGAACACGATGTCGACCTTCACCGCAGACAGACAGACAGACAGACAGACATATAGACAGACAGACAGACAGACAGACATATAGACAGACATATAGACAGTCATATAGACAGACAGTGGCGGCCACGTGGAACACGATGTCGACCTTCACCGCAGACAGACAGACAGACATATATACAGTCATATATACAGTCATATAGACGGACAGGCATATAGACAGTGGCGGCCACGTGGAACACGATGTCGACCTTCACCGCAGACAGACAGACAGACAGACAGACAGACAGACAGACAGACAGACAGACAGACATATAGACAGACATATAGACATACAGACAGACAGACATATAGACAGACTGACATATAGACAGGTAGATAGACAGACATCATACAGTGGGTCCGTGGCCTAGTTGAGAACAAGAAAATCAGTCGATCTTTCGTCAGTCTTGGCATTTCACAAATGATGTACACCCCCACTATACCTGGCTAGCACAAACATGAGACGAAATCCCCGAATTCATTACCGCCCGCCGTAACAGAAGTTCAACCATGCGCACATTTCTTGGAAACACAACATCTATAGTCAAATAATAGCTGCGTCCACACAACAAACAAACGATTACATTTGATTACTTTTTGACAGTTCGGACCCAACAAATTCAAGGAATCTGTGGTCGCACTCTGGCTGTACAAACAATTTATAATGGGGAGGCGTAACAAGTGCGCAGAGAGCGTTGCGAGCGATCTGGCCAACAGTCACTGAATATTGGATACACACAACTTTCAACAATTTGAATTTCTAAGTCTTTGGAAAGACTACTTGACTTTTTTGAAATCGATGGATATTTTCCCAATAATAATTAGTGCACTGGCTTCTAGAGAGGTTTTCGGTGACTTCTAGCAGGCGGAGCTCAGTGGCCGGAACGCTCGCAGCGCTGCAGTGTAGTCGTTTGTTGTACGCCTCCCCCATATGATATTCAACAGCTATAGTAGGCTAGATCAACAGTCCCCCAACCTTTCACTCAGTAGCGAGCGTAGCAAATTGAAGCCATTTTGAATTGGGCAGTTTACATGCTAATTTTGACCTTTCAGTACTGCTAGCGCTGCGAGCGGCAGAAAGTCGAGTTAGACACTCCTATTCCCGCCTGTTTTATTTGCCCAATTCAAGATGGCTTCTAATTGACACGCCTGTGGCTGCTTGGTTGCGCATCTAGCCTACTATAGCTGTTGAAAATCATTGGCCTCCCCATAAATGCAGTGAAACAAATGCCCTGCGGCGTTCTCAGCTTTGCCACGGACACAGTTTAGCCAATGCTTAATTTGTAATGGAGCGCGGGTATACGCAGTATACCCACCTATTTTAGTGGGTATACCCACCTTTTTTCATGAATTATTGGGTACGCAACACTCACATTTTGGCTAATATATATATAAAAAACAAAAAAAAGTATTATATTGAGGTATTATAATAATTTATTATATATTATATTGGGTATATTTTACCACCACATGCTCACATTTCAAATTTACTTGAATACATTTATAACACTGTACAGTGTACACTTTTATCTCACGATTTAACGTTGTATCAAATCCAACCCAAAACTCTAAGACCAATTCCAGATTATCCGAGCCCAGAAGCTGAATTGGTAAGCGGGATGGGGGGGGGGGGGATTTCCCTCCGAGAAATCAATATAAATCACGAGCACATTGTAACATGAAACTATGATGCGTATACCCACCTTAAGAGGAAGGACTACTAGCCAATATTAAAACCCGTGAAATTAACGTATTTTCGTCATATCTCAATAACGCCACACAATATCATAACAGTGACACCTACGCATAATTTGAATTCGTGAGAGCTCAATACCGTATGAAAAAGATTTATTAGTTTGCAGTAATTATAATTATTATTTCTAATTTAACTAATTTACAAGTTAATTAGAAATTACAACTATAATAACTTCAATCTACGAAATCTTTTTCCATTTGGTATTGAGCTCTCACGAATCCAAAATATGCGTAGGTGTCACTGTTTCGATATTGTGTGGCGTTATTGAGATATGACGAAAATACGTTAATTTCACGGGTTTTAATATTGGCTAGTAGTCCTTCCTCTTAATCCTTACAAATTAACCACTGAGTCTAGCGCATAAAATGGCGTCGCTCTCACCTGTTGCTGCAGGTGTATCCTATCAGGGTCGCCCAACCCCAGACCAGGCAGACTAATGTCTCCGGCCACAGCGCGCAGCTTCGTACGGAAGTTTGGACACTCCTTCTTGATACGTTCGAAACACTGTAAACAAAGGTGGCTCGTTGGTCCAGTGGTCAGCATCCCTGCTTCTAATGCAGAAGGTCCCGGGTTCAAATCCCGGTTCAGGCTGAAGTTTTTTAACTTCTAATGTGGATTTAATTCCATTACGTCTTCTTGGCTTAGGAATGAGAAAACGGTGACTTTGGAGCCGTCCTAGCAACAAAGCTCTCAATAGGGTACGCACAACACCAAAACACAACAATGAAACAAATGAATGGAACCGATGGACAAGCAAGCTGTCAAAAGAAATATGAAGTTCTGAGGTTGGAAAAAACAAACGTTCAGAACGTTTACAAACTTTCAGATAGTTGCTGTCCATAACTGAACATAAATTTTAAATGGCGAGCAGTTACTATCGTTACAACTAATTGTTTCTCCTCATTATTTGCAAAGATATTACTTTGACAGCTTGTTGTTTGTCCACCAGTTCAATTAATTTATTCCATTAGTTCGGCTGTTACGCCAGTTGTGCGAACCCTATAAATTCACAGTTGTTCTGAATCGGCCTTGTTGATTCTGGCATTTGCCCGCAGGTGTTCGCACTGTCCAATCACTGATTCATATGTTTCGTATTTGAAATATCGATCTTTGATTGGTTATCGCTCACTCGTCGATGGTGTTCTGAGCCTACAGGGTTGGTTTAGTCGCTTTAAATTTAAAGTCCCCTACTGCAAATCAGTTTAATTACTGAGTGGGTAGACTCTAAGTGTGAATATATTTATTTATTTTAAAGGGTGAACAAGATTGCAGATTGGTAGCTGGAAATGTTGTTGAACTTGACCCAGCTTAAGTATTCTTATGCTAACGACATAGCTGTGTCCAATGGTGCCAACTTACAATAAATAAGTTCACATTTAGAGTCTACCCACTCAGAAGCTAAACTGATTTGCAGTGGGGGGCTTTAATTTAAAGTGACTAAACCAACCCTGTAGGCTCCGAACACCATCGACGAGTGAGCGATAACCAATCAAAGATCGATATTTCGAATACAAAAACATATGATTAAGTGATTGGACAGTGCGAACACCTGAGGACAAATGTCAGAATCAACAAGGCCGATTCAGAACATCTTTTAATTAAATTTATTTAAGGGTTAACAAAATCAAATTATGCCGAAAGTATTATAGCGTTTACACACTTTCGTATGATTGACGATTTAAGGAAACCATATCGACGTTAGTTCTTGGTTCTGTATTAGTGATGACATCAGATTAAATGGCGGACGAGCTATCTGACTCCAAACAACTTTCTGAAACGTAGTTATTATTTGAAGTAGTAATTGTATCATTACAATTCTTGACTTATCAATTTAATCAACTTCTTTTTCACTGTTTAGTGTTAAGGAAAACGAAATATCTGAACGGATTACCCTCGCTACAATGTTTGCAAAAACAAAACTATCTGTCAACTGTCATGATTGTTTAGAGTCACAAATACGGTTCGTCATTGGTTGACAGGGGAATCGTGACGTCACACTAATATACTCTTTACCGAAAATTCTTAGTTCAGCCAATGAGAGGCGACGTTTTATAAATCCGGCCAATGGTAGCGATCCTTAGTAAAGCAGGAAAATAAGATCTCAAATCTTAACTCTTATGAAAGTGTGTAAACCTACCTTTAAGCCGCATTCACATAAATGACTATTGATTATTGACTATTGACTATTGATTATTGACTACCCCCATGGTACGTCATTAGTCAAACCACACCCCTAGCAGTTTCAAAGAAGGATATGAAAGTTCTTTGACACGTATGATCTGCCACCCAGAACAAATGAATCGAACTGATTGACAAACAACGAGCTGTCAAAATAATAAAATTGCAACATTATGAAGAAAACGAGGTATGGCGATAGTAACTGCTCACCAGTTAAAACGTTTAATGATGGGCAACCAAGTTGTGAAGGTTTTGTATGTTTCTTGTTTGTTTTGAAGATTTGTTTTCAAAATCAGAATATTTTATTGTTTGACAGCTTGTTGTTTGTCCATCGATTGATTTCATTTGTTTCATTGTTGTAAAGCAAGCTTCCAAGAAGCCTATTGGACTTCAATAAAACTGAATACTTCATAAAAATAATAAATAAATAGTATTGGCCGGAAATAGTCAAAAACAAATATACACTTGACAGTAATTGAGTAGTGGTATTGACTTCCGTTGCTCCACATTCATTGGCTGAACGCGAACGTTCTGATTGGTTGTGACTATGACTTTGAGATATTTTCAATTCGTTAGTCAATAGTCAATAGTCAAAAGTCAAAAGTAAAGTTGTGTGAACGTCAGCACGTATACGCCTATGGTTCAATCCGCTTAGTCAATAATCAATAGTCAATAGTCAATAGTCAATAGTCATTTATGTGAACGCGGCTTTACTTTTCTTTCTTAGTAATGTGCGTATTTCTATTCATTAGCAATTTCCTTTTTGGTTTTATTTTCTAGTAATAGTTTTGTTCTAATGACTGTCCTTGGATATTCATTGCGTTGTTTATCACGAGCTTGTTAAACATTTATATTGTTGTCCTATGCATCTTACACGGATAATTTATTACCCTCGCTTGTTATCCAGTGAAATAAATGAACAGGATGTCACAGAAATAATTGCTAAGCAATAATTCCAATGCAGAAGGTCCCGGGTTCAAATCTCGCTTCAGGCAGAAGTTTTTTAACTTCTAGTAAGGATTCAATTCCATTACTTCTTGACTTAGGAATAAGTAAACGGTGACTTTGGAGCCGTCCTAGCAACGAAGCACTCAATAAATTCAAAGTTGTTCTGAATCGGCCTTGTTGATTCTGGCATTTGTCCGCAGGTGTTCGCACTGTCCAATCACTGATTTATATGTTTCGTATTTGAAATATCGATCTTTGAATGGTTATCGCTCACTCGTCGATGGTGTTCGAAGCCTACAGGGTTGGTTCAATCACTTTCAATTAAAGTCCCCTACTGCAAATCAGTTTAGTTACTGAAAGGGTAGACTCGCAATGTGAATTTATTTTTATTTATTTATTTAAGTGTGTCTTTGAATGAATTAAGGGCGGAATGCACAGTCGAGTTAAGTATGTGATTTGTTTATGGTTGCTATGACGTTTGTTCTTCTTGTGGCAATCAAGGGTAATAAAACAGTTCCATTGCAACAAATGCTGTACTTAACCTGGTACTTGACTCTGCATACATCTCCATAATATTGAACCGCAGAAAATTGCGTTGGATTTATTGCTCTTTAACCACGTCCTCGACGAGTAGGATCCTAGTTATCGAGTTCGTCGTTAAACAACAATAAATCCAACGCAATTTTACGCGGTTCAGTATTATGGAGACTTTTATAGAGAAAATAACAATGCAGGTATCGGGGAAATCCCAAGTTGAATACCGTCGAAGTAAATCGTGTGGAAGATCATAATATGATCTTCCAGATAGTTTTGTTTTTGCAAACATTGTAGCGAGGGTTATCCGTTCAGATATTTCGTTTTGCTCAACACGAAACAGTGAAAAAGAAGTTGATTAAATTGATAAGTCAAGTATTGTAATGGTACAATTACTACTTTAAATAATAACAGCTACGTTTCAGAAAGTTGTTTGGAGTCAGATAGCTCGTCCGCCATTTAATCTGACGTCATCACTAATACAGAACCAAGAACTAACGTTGATATGGTTTCCTTAAATCGTTAATCATACGAAAGTGTGTAAACGCTTTAATACTTTCGGCATGATTTGATTTTGTTAACCCTTAAATAATTTAATTAAAAGATGTTCTGAATCGGCCTTGTTGATTCTGACATTTGTCCTCAGGTGTTCGCACTGTCCAATCACTGATTCGTGTGTTTAATATATCATATTATATCCTAGGATCATATATAATACTGGCCACGCCGTAAGAAGCGAGATGTCCCCTAAAATTCTGAGAAGAAACGGTCGCTCCACACGGTCTATTTCGACGGTATTCAACTCTGGATTATCTACATACCTGCATTGTTATTGTCAACTGCATCGACTGCGCCGACCGTGAATGGAATGCAACCCCACCACGTTTGACAACAGGCGGGCGATATTATCACTACAATATCTGAGGCAAGAGAACGGGATGCAACTAGATTTAGTTTGGTAGTTGTCACACGCGTCACTTCACTATTACATAATCCGTGACGATAACACCTTGCAAGTTAATTTGACGAGACTATACGACGTCGGGGGGTGGTTGGAGGAAAGGGACAAGTAGGACGTAAAGGGGAGGACGTGGACTGCCTTTCGTCTGGCTTCTCCACCTCGACCTGTCTGGCTAGGGTGGTCCTACCAGAAGCATACGCTTCCGCCGGCCTAGCTCTCGGGATCACTAAGCACGGGAACCTGCCCACCACGATAAGGCAGCAGTCCCTGGGCAGGAACTGAGTTGAGACACTCCATCCTTATCATAAACTGCCCTTTGGTTTGGTTCCACGAAATCATATCTTCAAGAATGAAGTAAAGTCGTTCCACCGCATCTTTGGTGGTAGGGACCTACGTCACAGATGGGCGTGTCGGTCTGAGCCAATCAGCGGGCGGCTTTCACCAATACTCGCATTTGGTTGGCCAAGCCTCACTCATCTGTGACGTCACCAGCCTCAAGGACAGATGGGCGTGTCGGTCGAAGCCAATCAGCGGGCGGCTTTCACCAATACTCGCATTTGGTTGGCCAAGCCTCACACATCTGTGACGTCACCAGCCTCAAGGACAGATGGGCGTGTCTGTCGAAGCCAATCAGCGGGCGGTTTCACCAATACTCACATTCGGTTGGCCAAGCCTCACTCATCTGTGACGTTACCAGCCCCAAGGTTTGCTGTGTTGCCACTTTAACATACAGGTCGTTCCAAACAATGTAATAAAACTACTTGTTGGTCCAACAAGTTGTCTTATAACATTCTACCTGTTCTCCTTAGTTTATTTTTAAGGAAACAAGTAGAGATTTCTCACCGGTGATCCGACGAGGTCGTCAATCCTCTCGTCCAGGCTCCGCCCCTTCTTCTCCCTCACCATCATGTAGACAGTGTGGATGTCTGGGCAGGACCGTAGCAGCTTCTCTATCAGCACCTTCCCCATGAAGCCCGTGGCCCCGGTCACTAGCACGCTCGACCCGGCGTAGAACCTGGACCCCAACATAACAAGTTATACATCGCCATCATGTAGACAGTGTGGATGTCTGGGCAGGACCGTAGCAGCTTCTCTATCAGCACCTTCCCCATGAAGCCCGTGGCCCCGGTCACTAGCACGCTCGACCCGGCGTAGAACCTGGACCCCAACATAACAAGTTATACATCGCCATCATGTAGACAGTGTGGATGTCTGGGCAGGACCGTAGCAGCTTCTCTATCAGCACCTTCCCCATGAAGCCCGTGGCCCCGGTCACTAGCACGCTCGACCCGGCGTAGAACCTGGACCCCAACATAACAAGTTATACATCGCCATCATGTAGACAGTGTGGATGTCTGGGCAGGACCGTAGCAGCTTCTCTCTCAGCACCTTCCCCATGAAGCCCGTGGCCCCGGTCACTAGCACGCTCGACCCGGCGTAGAACCTGGACCCCAACATAACAAGTTATACATCGCCATCATGTAGACAGTGTGGATGTCTGGGCAGGACCGTAGCAGCTTCTCTATCAGCACCTTCCCCATGAAGCCCGTGGCCCCGGTCACTAGCACGCTCGACCCGGCGTAGAACCTGGACCCCAACATAACAAGTTATACATCGCCATCATGTAGACAGTGTGGATGTCTGGGCAGGACCGTAGCAGCTTCTCTATCAGCACCTTCCCCATGAAGCCCGTGGCCCCGGTCACTAGCACGCTCGACCCGGCGTAGAACCTGGACCCCAACATAACAAGTTATCCATCGCCATCATGTAGACAGTGTGGATGTCTGGGCAGGACCGTAGCAGCTTCTCTATCAGCACCTTCCCCATGAAGCCCGTGGCCCCGGTCACTAGCACGCTCGACCCGGCGTAGAACCTGGACCCCAACATAACAAGTTATACATCGCCATCATGTAGACAGTGTGGATGTCTGGGCAGGACCTTAGCAGCTTCTCTATCAGCACCTTCCCCATGAAGCCAGTGGCCCCGGTCACTAGCACGCTCGACCCGGCGTAGAACCTGGACCCCAACATAACAAGTTATACATCGCCATCATGTAGACAGTGTGGATGTCTGGGCAGGACCGTAGCAGCTTCTCTATCAGCACCTTCCCCATGAAGCCCGTGGCCCCGGTCACTAGCACGCTCGACCCGGCGTAGAACCTGGACCCCAACATAACAAGTTATACATCGCCCTCATGTAGACAGTGTGGATGTCTGGGCGGGACCGTAGCAGCTTCTCTATCAGCACCTTCCCCATGAAGCCCGTGGCCCCGGTCACTAGCACGCTCGACCCGGCGTAGAACCTGGACCCCAACATAACAAGTTATACATCGCCATCATGTAGACAGTCTGGATGTCTGGGCAGGACCGTAGCAGCTTCTCTATCAGCACCTTCCCCATGAAGCCCGTGGCCCCGGTCACTAGCACGCTCGACCCGGCGTAGAACCTGGACCCCAACATAACAAGTTATACATCGCCATCATGTAGACAGTGTGGATGTCTGGGCAGGACCGTAGCAGCTTCTCTATCAGCACCTTCCCCATGAAGCCCGTGGCCCCGGTCACTAGCACGCTCGACCCGGCGTAGAACCTGGACCCCAACATAACAAGTTATACATCGCCATCATGTAGACAGTGTGGATGTCTGGGCAGGACCGTAGCAGCTTCTCTATCAGCACCTTCCCCATGAAGCCCGTGGCCCCGGTCACTAGCACGCTCGACCCGGCGTAGAACCTGGACCCCAACATAACAAGTTATAAACGGAGACTTCAATTTAGGTGCAAGGCGGGATATGCCGCTCTCCACTGAGGCAGAATAAGTGGGGTCCGGCGGGTAGACACCCCTCATATTATCCACCTGCGCGCTACAGGGTTGCCACGTTTCTACATTCAGTTCAGTAGCGGTCATTCATACATTCTCGATCGGCTCCCGGCGTATGGTCAGTCATCGTTGTATAGATCTTGCAACGCAGGAAAAGTCTGTGGTTCTCTATTGAAATTTACGATTGATTAGTTTTCTGAGGAGTTAACGCGCGTGCAAGTGCTATTTGGTAAAATTAGTATCCTTTGAAGATAAGATCTTGCACCAAAATTGAAGTCCACATCCTTATACATCAACATTTTTAAGACACCGTTCTAAATCTATGAAACAAGAAAGAATTACATTTATGTATCTGTTTATAAATAAATAAAGAAATCAGTTAATAAATATATAAATAAATAAATGGACAAATGAATAAATACATACAATACATACATTAATACACAAATAAATATATACAAAATAAATAAATTCATTAATAAATAAATAAATCAATAAATAAACAAACAAACAAATAAATAACTAAATAAATAAATAAATAAATAAATAAATAAATAAATAAATAAATAAATAAATAAATAAATAATTAAATAAATAAATAAATAAATAAATAAATAAATAAATAAATAAGTAAATAAATAAATAAATAAATGAATAAATAAATAAATAAATAAATAAATAGATTAATTAATTAATATTTAAATAAATATTTAAATAAATAAATAAATGAATGAATCAATCAATCAATCAATCAATCAATCAATTAATCAATCAATCAATCAATCAATTAATAAATAAAAAAAAAATAAATAAATAAAAAAAAATAAATAAATACATAAATAAATAAATGAATGAATGTATGAATGAATGAATGAATGAATGAATGAATGAATTAATTAATTAATAAATAAATTAATTAATCGATGAATTAATGAATGAATGAATGAATGGATGGATGGCTAAGTGAGTGAGTGAGTGATTGAGTGAGTGAGTGACTGAGTGGGTGAGTGAATCAATGAATGAATAAATAATTAAACAAAAGATAAAAAAATAAATAAGTAAAATAAAAAAAAAAATACAGAAATTAAATAATGCTCTTCCCAACAAACCTTTGCAGCACTGTGCTATCATTATTGATGGCGTCCAGATTCAAATCTTCGGCGGCCATTTTGTTGTTGATTGTGTTGTTGTTGCTATGGAGTAGACCGTCTTCGTCTTCCAACTTCTTTGCTACCAAACTCTCTGGCATCGTCTGTGTCTGATGTACGATGGTTGGTTTCTTTCAGTTGTCGCCTTCAAGTCACCTCCTGAAATAAGACTCTGATATGTTATTACTAGGGCTAGGATGTTCAGGACATCTCCTTTTTTTTCTATTGGTAAATACTCGCCTGGAAAATAGTTTTAAATGTGTTTCAAGTGTAAGGGATTTGTTTGTTTGTTTGTTTGTTTGTTTGTTGGTTTGTTTGTTTATTTGATTGTTCGTTTGTATGTTTGTTTGTTTGTTTGTTTTTATGTCTGTCGATAGCGGTCGAACGGAAAGTCCGATCAACTTGAAATTTGGACCATCTACAAGCCTAGGTGTGGATTGAAGGTGTATAGTTTTGAGGCAAAATCGTTTGAAAAGTTACAAAGTTACACCATAGTTACTGCAAAATATTTTTCTGAAACAAAATGGCGGCAAAATTTGAGATAGCCATATTTTTTTAAACTTTTTTCCGGTCACGAATATGTTCATTTCATGGCGATCTGATAAATATTGGCAAAGTTACACAAAAGTTACTCGAAAATATTTTTCTGAAACACAGTAACAAAAAAATGTGAGGTTGCTTTCTTATAGTACATTTTGTCTGGCCACGAATATACTAATTTAAACGCGATCGGATACGTATTCGAGGTAGAAATTACATTTCTATTGCTGTAAATAACTGTTAGTAATGGTGGCGGACCGCGGCGAAAACAAGACACCGAAAATTCTTAGCAACGCACACTGCACGACGTCCAACAATGTCGGGAAGTATAATAGCTTTGGAAATTAGAAAAAATTTTGCAATGCGCATCCTTGAATTGTTGTTAATTGTTGTTTTTATTATCTTTGAGATTTTTCGCCAGAACGTTCGTAGATATGGACGTGCTCGCTTATCAACGCGTCAAACAGAGCGTTTTCCTAGTAATGAAAAATCACAAATTACCACACATATAAATTTTATTACGTCAACAGGTTGGATTTTAAATAATTAACGATTTCTTTGTTCTATCACAACTGGCTTCAATTGTTTCTCCATGATAACGTTATAGTTTCTTAAGGCCGATTCACAATTGAAATAAGAGTTGAAATAGTGAAATAGCAAAAAGGTTTGAGCGAGTTGGAACATGCAATAACAATGCTGTGGTTCACAACTGTCACAGTGGATTAAAATAGTCATTCATAAGAAATTAATCAATTCAATTTCTTATTTCAACTTCCTTATAACGAACCAATCAGAACGCAGAAGAGCCAGAAGAGAAGACCTACTACGGAGATCAAAACAAAAACGGTGGTGCCGGATGTGCTGTTGTTGATGTCGTCAATGAAAGTAAATACATATTAAAGCACTGGCTTGACTACTGAAATAAGGTACTAGGAGACTGTTGTGAACCAATAGCTTCTTATTTCACTATTTCACGGATTCTTATAGCAACTCTTATTTCAATTGTGGATCGGCCTTTATGTCCACTATCAATTCCACATTGTACTCGCAGCAGTGGTTAAAGTGTACTCGGAGAAGTAACGGTATGCACGCTGTGAAAAGCAGGCTAAGCGGGTATGTCGGGGGTCTGGTGAGGAACAGCCCCCTAGTTTAACCCCACAGAGATTTTGTAGTGTGTTTTATCACGAACACGTTTATATGAAGGCTGGTCCACACAGATTTTTTAAGCATAAGATTTAAGGTTTAACGCGTAGTCGTAAAGTTGGATCATAGGAAACACGTACTGGCGTTCACACAAAGTTTTAGTTTTAAGACATTGTTTTCATTGTTGTTTTTAAAACAACGCCTCAAAACCTTAAATCTTATGCTTAAAAAATCTGTGTGGACCAGCCTTTTCTTAGGAGAGAACTCTACGCTTGTTTTTACGTACATTTGTGGTGAACAAATTAAAACTTGAACATTTACTTAATAAAAACATTGGACGAGCAAATATAAATACCAAGTACAACAAAATGTTCAACATAATTCGTCAATATGTTTATAATCGATACAAATAAGTGTCGCGGTATGGTGGTAAACCGTCGATATTTTTAGTAACGGTATGCATACCGGCTCATACCGCCCCCACTTTAACCACTGCGAGTCGCAGTGTACTCAGAGTGTAGGCCTACTCACTGTGTACTCACAGTTTACTTCGACTCAGTGCAGACAACGCTTATATTCCGTGCTATGTTCACACCACTCATGCAGACAATATCGAACCAATACGTTCTGAATATATTCCAACACTGACAGTTCCGCTCGCGCACACCATATTATGCTACACACACCATTCTATAAGAAATATATACAATACAACCCAACGAACAATCAAATAATCATTCTCATCAAATGCTGCGAGCAATGAGTGTGAGGACATACATGCACGGCCTGCTTTGCATAATTACGAAGCGGTTGTCACATTTTTTTGGCGAGTTGTTACGAGGTATGAGAAAAATATTTGTAAACACAATCGTGTCAAAACGCGTGTAATGAGTAATGTTGTATTAATTGCGAATAAGGGGCCGTGTGAACCGATACTGTATAGTTGCAGCATTGAGTCTATTAGTGTAGGGTAGAGTCCCAGCGGTAATGGTGACTGTCTTCCTACCGTATGACAGGTAGAGTGCGCTGTGAGCGATGACGTTCAGTCTACCTATTATATCTCGCTCAGCTTCGGTTAAATGCGCCAAATCTTATATGCCTCATATATTATTTACAGACATTTTTATTATTGACGTACTTAAGCACTTAAACTGAACTATTAATGAGTGTTATGTAATTAAAATAACAATCAGCCGAAGAATCCAGAAAACAAGTGAAACCTAGTGCAATGGTTGATGGAATAACACAGTCTACCACACTCTTCGCGTGCGGGTAAGGTTAAGCCGTCCCACAGCCATCTGTATTTACACGACATCATAACTGTATGCGTCAAGTGAGGGGCATACTGACATTTGTGTGGGTGTGAACGCTCGCAGCGCTGCTGTCATACGGTCTCCCATAAAGCCGCATTCACATAAATGACTATTGATTATTGACTATTGACTATTGACTAATGATTATTGACTACCCAAAGAAAGATATGAACACTACACAACTAAGTTCTTTGACACGTATGATCTGCCACCTAGAACAAATGAATCGAACTGATTGACAAACAACGAGCTGTCAAAATAATAAAATTGCAACATTATGAAGAAAACGAGGTATGGCGATAGTATAACTGCTCAACAGTTAAAACGTTTAATGATGGACAACCAAGTTGTGAAGGTTTTGTATGTTTCTTGTTTGTTTTGAAGATTTGTTTTCAAAATAAGAATATTTTATTGTTTGACAGCTTCATAAAAATAATAAATAAATAATATTCGCCGGAAATAGTCAAAAACAAATATACACTAGACAGTAATTGAGTAGTGGTATTGACTTCCGTTGCTCCACATTCATTGGCTGAACGCGAACGTTGTGATTGGTTGTAACTATGACTTCGAGATATTTTCAATTCGTTAGTCAATAGTCAATAATCAAAAGTCAAAAGTAAAGTTGTGTGAACGTCAGCACGTATCGCCTATGGTTCAATTCGCTTAGTCAATAATCAATAGTCAATAGTCAATAGTCAATAGTCACTAGTCACTAAAGTTCTTGTCTTTTTAACCTGAGCCCGGCGTTTTGCGAGTTCAAAGAAACTAGGATGTCGCCTGCTCTATTGTAAACCCTTCTAATTTGACGGGTAGGATGGGCCTCCCCGGAACACCGAAGTACAATCAAATCCAATACATATTGGTCCGCTGCTACAGCTAGTGAACCATCAGTATTATTATTTATATAGTATCGTTACTTACATGACGATATTATTTAGGATAGTTGTACCTTGCAGAGAAATACATTGCGTCAACGTCTCGACTTCCCTCTCGCTCCATCAATCATCATTATACAAAATACAGGGCCAACTCCACAATGGATGTGACTGTACTCAGCGCGGAGATGCACTTCGGCTGTCAAACTGTGACACGTTTACAACGTGATACAATAGAAGAGGCGGCGCTCTACGCGCTTTGATTCTGCCAAACGCCGGGCTCAGGTTAAAATGACAAGAACTTTAGTCATTTATGTGAACGCGGCTTAAATCTCCCGTGTACGCTAGTAGTACTGGGGGGAGCCGCTAGGTGCCGCCACACGTACCCACTGATTAGGCCGCGCTGATGTGGCGGCACCTAGCGGCTCCCGCCAGTACTACAAGGGTAAAGTCTGTCCGTTCATAGTGGAAACGAAACGTTAAGAGCTAATGACCAATGCTTGTCTAATAGACAGTGATATAGGGGTAAAAGGGCCAATAGGTAGCGCGCTGTTGTCATTTCATTGCATTACTTTTTCTTTCCAAGGGTTGCATTGTTTCGACTTCCGTTATTTTAAAATTGGCAACCATGTTTTTTCTAGTAAATCTTGGTTTACAAGACGATTATAATGGTTCAATATACAAACTTGGGCCATTACAGTAAATCCGTGGCTTAGTTGAGAACAAGAAAATCAGTCGAACTTGGCATTTCAAAAATGATGTACACCCCCACTATACCTGACTAGCACAAACATGAGACGAAATCCCCGAATTCATTACCGGAAGCTATAACAGAAGTTCAACCATGCGTAAATTTCTTGAAAACCCAACATCACTAGTCAAATAATAGCTGCATCCACACAACAAACAAATGATTACATTGAAATACTTTTTGACAGTTCGGACCCAACAATTTCAAGAAAACTGTGGTCGCACTCGGGCTGTACAAACTTATTATAAATGTATTTATTTATTTATTTAATGTCTATCCTATTCAGTTATAAAACCTGATCTACAAAGGAGGACCTTAAATAAAACTAGGTTATGCAAACAATTAATAATAATGAAATCATAAATAACAATAACAACAAAGCAAAACAAACTACATAACTATCATCATCATCATCATCATCATCATCATCATCATCATCATCATCATCATCATCATCATCATCATCATCATCATCATCATCATCATCATCATCATCATCATCTGTTGCCACGTCCAACTCTGCGTTGGGTCGGCATTGAAGATAAGCCTCTCCATCTTCTTCTATCCTACCACCACTCTTCCCCCTCAAAAATCAAGAACAAGAAAAAATAATTAAGATATGAAATAAAATCAAATGAAGTGGAAACTATTAATAATAAAAATAAAAGTATGCAAATAAGAAAGAACACGAAGAAAAAAATACACTCAGCTTTGCCTCGGACAAATAGTACTTGCTGGTGTGAGAGACGTTTAATGCCGACACTTGCGGAGACGAGGAAGTTCCTCACATACGACGTTCAAATGTGGATGGATAAGATTACTATAATAATAAAAGTGACGCAAATACGAAAGAAACTCTGACCTGTTTGTAATTCCCGTGTGGTTATGATCACCATATGACGCTGTGGTCGCTCGATCACGTCTAGCTGTTGTGTAACTTAGAGGAAAGACTGCGACGCTAAGGGGAGGTGAGCGGGCCCCCAACCAGTCTTTACTAAAGATGTTGTACAGTGGAGTTCCGCGAGAGTTTCCACCAACCTTTTAAACTTTGTCTCATCGTAGGATGAGACTAGTCAAACCGGTTTTTCCACTCTCCAGATTTTGTGCAACCCTAATTGTAGCTCGGCGCTTACAGCCCAACAGATGAATGGAATGACAGCTTCCCTAATTGATTCACATGATCGCAGTCAAATACCAGAAATAACTACCATTGCAATATTATCGGCAACTGAATTAGCACTACTACAATATATAAAATAACAGTAGGTTTTTATTTTCTGTAGGCTATTTCATGAATGTGAAATTTTGAATGGAAGCTCTACTTCGAAAACTGGGCAAGTTGTTGAGTTTTTAGTATTGTTTTTAATATTACGGCCATTGGAACAGGTCCTTATTCTAAGAAAATGTTCAATCATCATACTGTATTAGGATTTTCGGTTATGCACGATAAGCCGATAATTGCTTGTCAAGAATGTCGAGTGGACGAAGCGCGCGGGTGTTCACAAGGAAGGAATCTCAGGGGTCGGTAAAACCCCACTCTTGCAGTGGCATTTGCCATTTCTCGCGGTCTCATCCTGCAGCGAGACAAAGAATAGGTAGTTTTCTTGGTACACCCCTAGAGCAAAGTCCAGTCGAGCAATTATCTCCATTTAAACTCGAGCAAAGGACGAGGGATTCAGATGACTGAATACACTCATTACATTCTTCAAGGCGATGAGGTCCGCTCGTTCTAGGGAAACAAGAAATCTCGGGGTAGCTTATCTTTCAAACGGGGGGGAAATGGTGTGGCCATGGTGCAAACTCACGCGGAACTCTACTGTAGCATTACAGACGAGTGGGCTAAGGGCGCCAACCCATACTTGAAGTAATTTGATTTGCTCAAGTCAGCAGAATGAATTTATTATTTAAGGTAACCAAAAAGGTGAAAAAAAATCCAAAAATTGAAAAGGAGGGTAACCTTTAGGAACTAGGGTTAAATTTAACACATGATATTAGAATATTAGGTTAAATGTTACTTGTGTAATGTACAGGAACAAAGACATAATGAACAATTGAAAATTATTGAAATAATATTAATATTAATTACGAAAAATGAATAGTGCATGGGGTGGGTACGCTACAATGTGTACTTCACTTTGGTGCAAGATCTAATCTTCAGCGGATACTAATTTTACCAAAGAGCAGCACTTACACGCGCGTTAACTCCTCAGAAAACTAATCAACCGTAAATTTCAATTCAATAGAGAACCACAGACATTTCCTGCGTTGCAAAATCTATACAACGATGACTGGCCATACGCCGGGAGCCGATCGAGAATGTACGAATGACCACTACTGCACTGAATGTATAGAAACTTGGCAACCCTGTAGCGCGCAGGTGGATAATATGAGGGGTGTCTACCCGCCGGACCCCACTTATTCTGCCTCAGTTGAGAGCGGCATAGCCCGCCTTGCACCTAAATTGAAGTCTCCGTCTTTATTATACTATAGTGGACGCCAATCTTAGTCGGAACCAAACCAGACGCTGAAGGCTGACTGAAGGTTTTTTCCGAGGTTTTCCTCAGTCGTTAAGGCGAATGCTGGGACTGAGTCATACTATCAGCCCTCGGACATTCCTTCCCAACTATCCAAACAGCCTAATAAACCTAGTAAGTCACCTGAAGAGAGGCACATCAGGTAAAGCTGGTGTGCGCCCTATAACAGGGATTCCTTCAAAAATTATTATTTTACCTTCCTTGACGAGACGCGTGCGTTACGGTGCATCGCCTCCCCCCCCCCCCTGCGGTACTGACAAGGGAGATGCGACAACACAGCTTTGCGAGAAGAACATCTGCTCAAGAAAGTATCCTAATTGGCTGGTCAGGTAGTGCCCCTCACCCCTCGCGACCCTTCGCGGACCGCCGTGACCACGAGCAGCGCACAAAAGTAGCCCTCACGAACACTATTTTCAATCAACGGCGTAGACAAACCCAACCCTTATCATAAAGTCGCTTCCGGTTTTGTTCTGTCAAGAATTGGTTTCCACTATTAGTCCCAACGAAAATATTCGCATACCGATCTCAGGTCATTGTCTACTGCCCCTTTCAACCGCGCCAATTGAAAGAAAATCAACAGATATACTAGTCCCAACGAAAGTATTCGCATACCGATCTCAGGCCATTGTCTACTGCCCCTTTCAACCGCGCCAATTGAAAGAAAATCAACAGATACCTGGCGCTCTTTCACACATTCGTAAATGCACAGTTCGGCTTACCCCCCGTTTACGTTACTCTCATCTTACGATCGTAAGACTACATTACCGACCAACCGACGGTCATTTTCCAAGTGTAAACGCTGCACAGTTAGTAGATCAGTCGGTAGGTCTACCAGAGTACACGTACGGCAGTTAGTATACTAGTTGCCATCTAAACTTGATCTAAAGAAATATCCATACAATACAACTCGATTGTTTCGCCTAATACGTGATATATGAATTAAATCAAATTTGTTTCTACGCCAATTAAACAACAACATACAAGGTAACCTCAATAATACACCAAGCTTCATCGTCCCGCCATTTGTGTTTTTGTAATTGTGTTCAGTATTCCGTGGATCCGTGATGATGTGTATGAACGCGGGTAGAGTTACGAACGTCAAGCACCCAAAACCTACGATCGTAACGATGAGGGTAACGTAAACGAGGTGTTAGTCGAGTGCACAGGTGGTTTGGCTACACCCACCGTTACAGGTAACCAACGGAAGGTCTTAAATTATCCTGAATGGACCTGTTTAGATTAGATGGTAGAAAATAGTGAAGTACAAAATTAAGTTGTCACCTTGGACTCGGCTGTGTCGTGAGCATCAGAATTAAAAAATTCAAATTAAAAATTCGAAAATTAAAAATTAAAAATTAAAAATTAAAAATTAAAAATCAAAAATTAAAAATTAAAAATTAAAATTAAAAATTAAAAATTAAAAAGTAAAAATTAAAAATTAAAAATTAAAAAGAAAAAAATTCAAAAAGAAAAAAGAAAAAAGGAAAATGAATTTGTTTTTTCTTTTTATTAGGCTATGATAAACAAACTAACTTTGAGCCGACGTCACCCTGAGGGCCAAGGTAGGCGCGACCACTTGTTGCACGATGAATGCAGAGTGACGAGGCGATCTAGACCGACCTCGGCTGTAGCAGTTTCGTTCTGTCGACCCTGGACGCCGCGGTTTGGTCGCTTTCCACTGCGCACATACACACGCGCACACCAAGCGTTACATGACATTAGGCCACATTACATTGTGTTACATTACTGACACATGACAGAAAACATTTATTCAATGTGGATGCCCAAAAAAACCTTTTTTTTTTGCCTGATTTTTTTTTTTTATATATATTTTTTTTAATCACTTTTATTATTAATGTTCTTTTTGGCATTTTTATAGTATTTTTGTATTATTTTGATAGATCTTCTAAAGTTGTTAATAAGTGTTAGTTTTGTGTATTTTTTTAATAAATTATTTTATTTCATTGCAATTATAATATATTATAATAATAATTGCACTTCATTTTGCAAATGAACTGTTGTCATAAATAAATAAATGATAATGAAATAAAAGAACGCAGAATGCTTGCGTGAGATACATTATCGGGCCGAGCAGTGGCAATGATTAGTTTGCACCTTTCTCCCTCTCTCTCTCTCTCTCTCTCTCTCTCTCTCTCTCTCTCTCTCTCTCTCTCTCTTTGTATTGGGTTGTTTGATGTTGTTACACTAATCCTTGTATTATTTTTATTATTGTTTTGTGTTTTGTATATCAAAATGTATTACCACATTGTAGTATTTGTTATAAGGTTGGATGGAAGTAAAGGCCTTGCTGGCCTTAATCCCGCCTTCAATAAAGACCTTTATCTATCTATCTCTCTCTCTCTCCCCTCCCCTCCCCTCAACACCTCCTCGTGTTTAGTTGTCGAATACTGTCACGTCGCATGAGTATTCCCTCTCGAATAAGCAATAGAATTCGAATATTCTGTAGATCCTTCTTTGGTGTTTCCTCATAGGATATAATGTTTCGTTTTTTTTTTTTCGGTTATTAGTACTTGTTCATAGTATACATACACTGCATAATGATATGATCTTATTTGCGTTGTCTTCGTTATTATTATTATTTTATTGTTGCAATACATACAAACTCGGTCAAAACCGGCATTAACATGTTGTACGGACACAAATGTCAAGTATTTCCATGTGTTTACCTTATTAAAATCTACTTAGAACTACTTCATATATCATTGACCACGTTATTTTTTCCAAACCGAACTGTGGATGCTATGTACGGTCGTGGCCGATTATTATTATTATTATTATTATTATTATTATTATTATTATTATTATTATTATTATTATTATTATTATTATTATTATTATTATTGTTATTATTATTATTATTATTATTATTATTATTATTATTATTATTATTATTATTATTTTTATTATTATTATTATTATTATTATTATTATTATTATTATTATTATTATTATTATTATGTTTATTATTATTATCATTATCATTAACTGACTGTATCGTCAAAAGAAATCTTTGCCATTGTCCGGATCTCCTTGGCCTGCCCATTTCTCACTTTCAAAGGTCCTGGTCTATAAACAATCATTCACGTGTTATAACAATGTAAAACGCACGCTCGCAGTTTAGGGCAAACGAACATAGCAATCAATTAAAACACTTCAGAGATATTAATATTAATGCAAATTTCAAAAAAGTCTTAAATGATCGCAGGGCAAGCGCAGCTTACCCAGCTTACCTAGCTTACCTAGCTTACCCAGCTTACTTAGCTTACCCAGCTTACCTAGCTTACCCAGCTTACCTAGGTTACCTCTCTTACCTAGCTTACCTAGCTTACCTAGCTTACCCAGACCCATGCTGTACATACACGACAATAGATATAGGTGGCTCAGCGGTAAGACGCGAGACTAATTCGGGAGGTCGCCGGTTCGATTCCGGCCACCGGCAGTCCTGACTGAACGTGTTTTTCCGAGGTTTTCCGCAGTCGTTAAGGCGAATGCTGGCACTGAGTCCCACTAACAGCCATCGGACATTCCTTTTTAACTACCAAAACACCGTAATATACCTAGTTAGTCACCTGAAGACGGGCACATCAGGTAAAGCCGGTGTGCACCCTATAACAGGGATTCCTACGAAAAATAATTATTACAAGGCAATCGGACTATTGGAAGGCGCAACGGAGGGGCGCTCTCCGATGCCCCACTCTCCGATGCCCCACCAACCTTTTTAGTCTCCGATACCCCACTCTCCGATGCCCCACCTACCTGCTCTACCTGTTTTCTAAAGGCCATGTTACACCACGCAATTTAATCGCACGTCCACTGCGCGGTAAGCGGTAGGGATAGAGGTTAGGTTAGGTTAGGTTAGGTTAGGGTAGTATTATTAGGTTAGGGTAATATTAAACTTTATTTTAGGGTAGTATTATATTTGGGGTGTGCGTGTGCTTATTTTACGTGGTGTAGCATGGGCTTCTTGAGCAGGCAGGTGGGGCATCGGAGATGCGTCCGCAATGGATAAGAGATCGCAGCACTGTCGCGCCGAGTTTGGCTGAGCAGCCTTCACCACGTGTGTTTCTATTTACCCATTAGATTTGTATGCGACGTGCACGCCGGTAAAGTGTATTTATAAATTTCGATAATTTTAACACTTCCGTTAATATTTAAGACCCTGAGCTAAATAAGTTGCAGTATACTATTATTATTAATCTAAATAACCAAATTAAAATTACTGCACACACAATAGAATAAATCATAGATAATATCTATGTGTGATTGTTCGTAACAATAGAGTTATATAATTATATAATAACGGATAATGAAATAAGCAGAGCCAACTGCAAAATGACACATTTGCGCTTTACTGATTAATGTAAGAGTTATGTTGATTTGTTATCTTCAACTGGACACGGGCCAATTCATCAGTTACATTAATCATTAAGGCGCCCACACAGCGTAAATACTAGTGTAGGAAGTGTAGGTGGAATAGTTACTACTAGTAGTATAGAAATAGGGTAGCTACAGTAGATAGTCAAAGTATAATATAGGTAGTGTAGCTAGTGTAACTATAGTGCAGCTAGTGCAAGATTTGTATCTAGTGTAGTAAGTGTAGCCCGGGTAAGTGGTTGCCTGGTGTGGCTAGTGCAGGTAGTGTAACCAGTGTCTCTAGTGTAGCTATAGTGTAGGAAGTATAACTAGTGTACCAGTGCAGCTAGTGTACCTATAGTGCAGCTAGTGTACCTATAGTGCAGCTAGTGTACCTATAGTGCAGCTAGTGTACCTATAGTGCAGCTAGTGTACCAATAGTGAAGCTAATGTAGCTATAGTGTAGCTAGTGTAGCTAGTGTAACCATAGTGTAACTATAGTGTAGCAATTGTAGGTATAGTGCAGCTCGTGTACCTATAGTAAAGCTAGTGTACTTATTGTGTAGCTAGGAGCTATTGTAATTATAGTGTAGCCAGTGTAACTATAGTGTATCTAGTGTAACTATAGTGTAGCAATTGTAGGTATAGGACCTACTACAGCTAGTGTACCTATAGTGTAACTATAGTGTAAGTAGTGTAGCTAGATTGACTCCCGTTGTTGTTGTGCACAACGAGGTCACAGTGGATCCAGCAAGTCGCTCAGATATTCAAACAATGTCGCGATGTTCGCCCGATTGTTTCGTCGCTAAAAGGGAAACGTTTGAACGGCTGACAAGTGAAACTCACTAGACCAGTGGCGTAGGGTGGACTAACTACCCGTACAGTGGCGTAGAGTAGACTTACTACCCGTACAGTGGCGTAGAGTAGACTGAACTACTCGTACAGTGGCGTAGAGTAGACTGAACTACTCGTACAGTGGCGTAGAGTAGACTGAACTACTCCAGCAGTGGCGTAGAGTAGATTATCTACTAGAGCAGTGGCGTAAAGTAAACTGAACTGCTCGTACAGTGGCGAACAGTAGACTGAACTACTCGTACAGTGGCGTAGAGTACGCTTAACTACTCGTAGACCTAAAGTATATTAGGGTGTTTAAATAGTTGGAAAGGAATTTCGAGAACTGATAAAATTGCCCCAACGAAAGTATTCTGATGCTTACGCCACAGCCGAGTCCAAGGTGACAACTTAATTTTCTACTTCGCTAATTCCTACCATCTAATCTAAACAGGTCCATTGGGGATAATTTAAGACCTTCCGTTGGTTACCTTACCTGTAACGGTAGGTGTGGCCAAACCGCCTGTGCACTCGACTAAGCCGAACCGTACATTTACGAATGTGTGAAAGAACGCCAGGTATCTGTTGATTTTCTTTCAATTGGCGCGGTTGAAAGGGGCAGTAGACAATGTCCTGAGATCGGTATGCGAATACTTTCGTTTGGACTAGTATAATATGACTCAATCCCACCATTCGCATTTACGACTGAGAAAATTGTTCGGATAAAACCTTCTGTCAGTACTGCCGGTCAGAATGCAGAAGGTCCCGGGTTCAAATCCCGGTTCAGACACAATTATTGCTTCTATGAATGATTCAGTTCCATCACTTCTTGTCTTAGAAATAAGTTAACGGTGACTTTGGAGCCGTCCTAGCAACGAAGCACTCAATAAATTCAAAGTGGTTCTGAATCGGCCTCGTTGATTCTGACATCTGTCCACAGGTGTTCGCACTGTCTAATCACTGATTTCATATTTGAAATATCGATCTTTGATTGGTTATCGCTCACTCGTCGATGGTGTTCGGAGCCTACGGGTTGGTTTAGTCGCTTTAAATTAAAGTCCCCCACTGTAAATCAGTTTCCATACTGAGTGGGTAGACTCTTAATGTGAATGTATTTACTTATTTTTATTTAATAAAATAAATAAAATAAAATAAATTCACATATAGAGTCTACCCACTCAGTAACGAAACTGATTTACAGTGGGGGACTTTAATTTAAAGTGACTAATGCCCTTAATTTCAATGTCCAGTCAAAGTGTTCAGTAAATCTAACTGTCAGGTAACCCCAGTTTGGTGTATTTCTATTGGCCGTTGTCATGGTGAAAACAATTTAACCGAAAAGTAGATTTAAACTGGACATTGAAATACCGGCCCTAAACCAACCCTGTAGGCTCCGAACACCGTCGACGAGTGAGCGATCAATAACCAATCAAATATCACCGGTAGAGGTGGCTCAGCGATAAGACGCGAGACTCTAATTCGGGAGGTCGCCGGTTCGATTCCGGCCACCGGCAGTTCTGACTGAAGATTTTTTCCGAGGTTTTCCTCAGTCGTAAAGGCGAATGCTGGGATTGAGTCCTACTAACAGCCCTCGGACATTCCTTCCCAGCTATCCAAACACCCTAAAAACCTAGTTAGTCACCTGAAGAGGGGCACATCAGGTAAAGCTGGTGTGCACCCTATAACAGGGATTCCTACAAAGATTATTATTATTAATCATAGATCGCTATTTCAAATACGCCTCGCGTCTCACTGCTGGGCAAGTTCACCTATATGTGTGACGTCAGAATGAGTTGTCACTTTCCTTTCTCTCAGTCAGTCTTCTCCGAAAAGCGTGAGTTGTTGATTGCGTAGCTCGCTCGAGATGAGGTGAGCAGAGAGGCGGGAAATACCGTGCGGTTATGTTGTGGGCGCCCGAGGCGAGGTGGGCTACGTTGGCCTTGAGCTCCGCCGCTGGACCGTCAAGGTCGCGGCAACCTGCTATACACACGTCTAGGTCGGACACTTGAACGGTGAGCGGCTAGAGATGTTTAGAATGCATGGTTTGATGCTGGGCGGGTTCGCGTGAGAGAATTCATGTTGTTATTATTATTATTATTATTATTATTATTATTATTATTATTATTATTATTATTATTATTATTATTATTATTATTATTTTTTTTTTTTTTTTTTACTATTATTACTATTATTTTTTTTACTATTATTACTATTATATTATTGTTATTATTATTATTATTTTTATTTTTATTTTTATTATTATTATTATTATTAATATTATTTATATTATTAATATTATTATTATTATTATTATTATTATTATTATTATTATTATTATTATTATTATTATTTTATTGTTGCAATACATACAAACTCGGTCAAAACCGGCATAAACATGTTGTACGGACACAAATGTCAAGTATTTCCATGTGTGTACCTTATTAAAATCTACTTAGAACTACTTAATATATCATTGTCCACATTATTTTTCCAAACCGAACTGTGGATGCTATGTACGGTCCTGGCCGATTTTTACTCATCCCAGCATTCGCTCTTTGTACGGTGGAAACCACGAAAACCACCATCGGGATGGAGAACTTCTTGAAGTCTTCATTCTTCTTAGTTCAAAAATTTTCGCACTATCCTACACGTGTTCAAAATAATTGCTTTTTGCATCTCGGTGTATATGTTCGGTTGGAGACCAATTAGTTAAATACTGTCATGGAGTTTACGTGGAACAATGCCATTTGCTGATATAATTAACGATATAACAGTTACCAGTGGCGTAACGCAAATTGCCCGGCCCCCCCCCCCCCCGCAAGAATCGTTCCACCTGCAACCTTCTTATTAGAAGGTTGAATATATTCAGGATCCAATATAGTTTCTTATAGGCAGTGCCGATCGTAAGACGAGAGAAAAGAGGAACACCCTGACCCCGTCCACCCGTAAGCCGTTTTAAATATATTCCTCCAACATGTCCCATTCCTCCAACTTCCTCCCCCGTATGGCCCCGGAAGAGAATAGGTCCAAGTTGACAACATTTGAACTTTGATGATGAAAAAACAAGATCCGTACGTCTGGCAACCCGGGCCCCCCCGCTTCGCGGGGGCGGCGGGGGTCTCCTTTACGCCACTGACAGTTACATTATTCTGCTTCCACAACCTTTTTATTTCAATAGATAATTCCTTATATCTGTTTATCTTTTATTATTATTATAGTTATTATTATTATTATTATTATTATTATTATTATTATTATTATTATTATTATTATTATTATTTTTATTTATATCCAATGCGTTGCATAATGCCTACATAATGCGCTGGTTGGCGGTTCAGAACCAATAGGGAGTATTCACGTGTTCCAAGACAGTCTATGACGTATGCCAAGTCCCTTATTGGCTGAGAGTGGCCTGGGTTATACCATTGGCTATACCATGGGTTATAGTTGTCCCAAGACTACCTTACACTCATGCTTTCGTCACAGGCGACTGGTTCGTAGCCAATCAGCGATCGGTATTGGCCCGGATGTGTCTCGGGCGGTTCCCCGGTTGGCTACGAGTGCCCCGGATGTGACGAAAGCAGGTGTAAAGTAATCTTGGGTCCTCTATATACCATGGGTTATACCATGGGTTATACCGAGAGACCGTCGTCATGTGTGCGTTATGAATGACGTGATGTGCTAAAATCGAAGCCAATATGTCACCAAGGCCTGCACTGGGTTATACCATGGGTTATACCATGGGTTATACCATGGGTTATACCATGGGTTATACCATGGGTTATACCATGGGTTATACCGAAGGCTGACGTCATGTGTGGGGTATGAATTATGATGTGATGTGTGAAGAGCTAAGTGAATATGTCACCAAGGCCTGCACTGGGTTATACCATGGGTTATACCATGGGTTATACCATGGGTTATACCAAGGGTTATACCAGGTGGCCGTCGTCATGTGTGCGTATGATGTGATGTGATGTGTGAAGAGCGAAGCCAATATGTCACCAAGGCTAGGTTAAACCATGGGTTATACCATGGGTTATACCATGGGTTATACCATGGGTTATACCATGGGTTATACCATGGGTTATACCATGGGTTATACCATGGGTTATACCATGGTCCATGGGTTATACCGGAGGCCGGCGTCATGTGTGCGTATGATGTGATGTGTGAAGAGCTAAGCGAATATGTCACCAAGGCCTGTACTGGGTTATACCATGGGTTATACCATGGGTTATACCATGGGTTATACCATGGGTTATACCATGGGTTATACCATGGGTTATACCATGGGTTATACCATGGGTTATACCGGAGGCTGTCGTCATGTGTGGTCTATGAATTACGATGTGATGTGTGAAGAGCGAAGCGAATATGTCACCAAGGCCTGCACTGGGTTATACCATGGGTTATACCAACGGTTATACCATGGGTTATACCATGGGTTATACCATGGGTTATACCGAGAGACTGGCGTCATGTGTGCGTTATGAATGATGTGTGAAGAGCGAAGCCAATATGACACCAAGGCTGTACTGGGCTATACCCGGCTAGGCCGCGTGACGCATGAAGTGTCAGTTGAGCCGTAGCCGGTGTAGTGTCACAGGTTGATGCCTTCAGCAGGACCCCTGACTCCCACGCTATTTAAACACAGCCAACATGCGCTCTACAGCTCTATCAGCCTTGGGAACAACCACAGTAAATGAATGCAGTCGGACCCTATTGTAAATAATTCTCGATCGGCTCCCGGCGTATGGTCAGTCATCGTTGTATAGATCTTGCAATGCAGGAAATGTCTGTGGTATTCTCTAATTGAAATTTACGGTTGATTAGTTTTCTGAGGAGTTAACGCGCGTGTAAGTGCTGCTCTTTGGTAAGATTAGTATCCTTTGATCTTGCACCATAATTGAAGTGCACATCGTTATGCTATGTTATGCAAGGTTATGCCTAGAAGTCTACAGTGGGTCCGTGGCTTAGTTGAAAACAAGAAAATCAGTCGATCTTTCGTCGATCTTGGCATTTCACAAATGATGTACACCCCCACTATACCTTGCTACCACAAACATGAGACGAAATCTCCGAATTCATTACCGGAAGCCATAACAGAAGTTCAACCATGCGCACATTTCTTGGAAACCCAACATATAGTCTAATAATGGGCATCCACACAACAAACAAACGATTATATTTGATTACGTTTTGACAGTTTGGACCCAATAAATTTAAGGAATCTACGGTCGCACTCGGGTTGTACAAACAACTTATTATAAATGCAGTGAAACGAATGCCCTGCGGCGTTCTCAGCTTTGCCACGGACAAAGTTTACTCGAGAACTCTCCTCCCATTCGTATGGGTGAATACGGCGGGATAGAATTGATTCATGGAATAGGGTACGCACAACTGACGTAACAGCCGAACTACAACAGTGGAATAAATGAATTGAACTGGTGGACAAACAACAAGCTGTCAAAGTAAAATTTTTGCAAATAACGAGGAAAAACAATTAGTTGTAACGATAGTAACTGCTTGCCAGTTAAAGGTTATGTTCAGTAATGGACAGAAACTAGCTGAAAGTTTGTAAACGTTCTAAACGTTTGTTTTTTCCAACTTCAGAACTTCATATTTTTTTTTTGACAGCTTGTTTGTCCATCGGTTCAATTCATTTGTTTCATTGTTGTGTTTTGGTGTTGTGCGTACCCTATAGCACAAGACTCAATTGAGGTGGTTGTGACATCACAGGCGGACAAACAATGTGTTGCTAGGCAACTTCATTGTTGTATCTTTCTTTGATTGGTGCACATTCAATGTTTGTCTGCAAACCAAAACACCACCACACGGCTATTTTTGGAACTCTGTCTGTCTTCTGCTATAGAAAACCCGCAACTGACGTCACATCCGGACTACAACAATGGAACAAATGAATTGAACTGATGGACAAACAATCACCTGTCAAAATAATAAAATTGCACCCATAGAAATAAAAACAAGTGTAGCAATAGTAACTGCTCGTCATTTTAAATCTTTTAATGAAGGACAACGACTAATTGTGGAAGTTTTGTATGTGTGTTTGTTTGCTTTTTGTTTTGTTTTCTAAAATCAGAAGAAATTATTTTTTGACAGCTTGTTCTTTGTCCATCGATTCATTTAATTTGTTTCATTGTTGTCTTTTAGTGTTGCGAGTGCCCTATTCAAATGAGTCGGGCCTCTAACTGGCGACCACCCGAATACAGCAGTCATGGCCCTGAGCAACTATGTGGAACAATACAATAACAAATCAACGAAAACATCATCTCAATACACGACGACTATGTTGATACAATAGTGATGTATAAAGCGTGGCTAATAAATAATGATTGTCCTTGGAAGTAGACTGACTGACAATAGGAATCTTGGCAACAACCCGCGGGGCGTGGGTTCAGGTGTACAGTGGGTCCGCGGCTTAGTTGGAACAAGAAAACCAGTCGATCTTGGCATTTCACAAATTATGTACACCCCTACTATAGGCTTCTTGCAAGCTTGTTTTACAACAACGAAACAAATTAAATTTCAATTTCAATTTATTTATTTCCACATTAATACATTATATTAAATACTAAGATTTATATTTTAAGAGATCCTCCACCACATAAGGCGACTTGTGTGTGTATGGAGCATCTCTTTTACGTGGACTAGGTTAACATAGTAGACAAAGATAAACATTAACATGTATCCATACTTGATATTATTTGTAGTATACTAGTTTAAATAAGTAGTACTTATGTGCTAACTTATTGCGATAGTGTTTATCAGTGAAACAATTCAACATTATTTGCAGTAAGATAATTTGTAAGTATAAATGTATATAGTTAGGCTAATCTAATCTAATCTTAACTAATCTAAACTAAATTATAGGACCAAAATGAATCGATGGACAAACAACAAGCTGTCAAACAATAAAATATTCTGATTTTGAAAACAAATCTTCAAAACAAACAAGAAACATACAAAACTTTCACAACTTGTTTGCCCATCATTAAAGGTTTTAACTGGTGAGCAGTTACTATCGCCATACCTTGTTTTCTTCATAATGTTGCAATTTTATTATTTAGACAGCTCGTTGTTTGTCCATCAGTTCGATTCATTTGTTAAATTGTTGTAGTTCGGCTGTGACGTCAGTTGCAAGTTACCTATAGTTGTCCCAAGACTATAACCTTATACATGCTTTGTCTCCTCTCTCCTTCCTCCTCTCTCCTCTTCCTTACACATGCCTCTCTGTGACGGAAGCATATGTAAGGAAGTCTTGCTTGGGCCAAGTAAGAACCAGACAAGACTCAATTCTAAAAATAGCCGTGTTTTGTTTCGGACAAACATTGAATATGAACCACTCAAAGAAAGATACAACAATGGAGTTGCCTAGCAACACATTGTTTGTCCGCCTATGATGTCACAGCCCCTTCAATTGAGGCTTGTGCTAAAGGCACCGTGTGTTAGTACAGACAGCGCTATATGTGGCCAAATGTAGCAACTTATTGGTGAAGATTCCATTCCGCGGATTAAAATACTGCCAGATATTATTGTGAAACATCTTGTTTTTGTTTTTATGTCTTGTTGTTGTGTTTTTATTTTGTTTTGTTGTTTTGTTTTGTGTTTGTTTTTGTTTCCTATTGTCTGGTTTTGTTTGTGTTTGTTGAGGGTTGTGTGTTGTTAGCAAGTCTAAAACGTGTCCTGATTTTAATGGCTCCTTGCGCATTTTAAGATAGACTGATGGGATTCATAATCTGCCCAAGATTCTTAAAAGCCGTTTTTAATGAAACAATTTTTACAATTTGCCATTATCGACGTAGGAAGAACGACGTTGCTTCATCGTAAAGTTGCATGATATTGCCACTTGAGCGCTTCATTCGTTTTCACTAGCGCCCTCAGTGGCCAAACTCGGTGCCTATTAGCGTCCTGTCTTCCTCTTACATCCCGTTTACGTTACTCTTATCTTACGATCGTAAGACTACATTACCGACCAACCGACGGTTATTTTCCAAGTGTAAACGCTGCACAGTTAGTAAATCAGTCGGTAGGTCTACCAGAGTACACTTACAGCAGTTATGTTGAAATTCATAGTCGGTCCCTACACCTAGGGGCGCCCATTGTTGCTATGGCTTTGTTTCCCTGATGGGAAATAACATGGAAACAACTGTTACCTTGGTAACAATGGGCGCCCCTAGGTGTAGGGGCTGACTATGAATTCCAAACTAGTTGCCATCTAAACTTGATCTAAAGATATTTCTATACAAAACAACTCGATTGTTTCACCTAATACGTGACATATGAATTGAATCAAACCTGTTTCTACACCAATTAAACAACAACGTAAAACATAACCTCAATAATACACCAAGCTCCATCGTCCCGCCATTTCTATTTTTGTAATTGTGTTCAATATTCCGTGGATCCGTGATGACTGTGTATGAGCGCTGGTAGAGTTACGAACGTCAAGCACCCAGAACCTACGATCGTAACGATGAGGGTAACGTAAACGAAGTGTTAAGGTCTTTACCCTGATTATACGAACAGAGGTGGCTGTGTTTGTGCAACATTATCTGGGTCAAGAGACCGAGCAATGTTGTTGTTATAACATAACATCAACGCCTTCAGTCACAATATCGCTCCAAGGTCGATCTAAGATTGACAAGGTCGATCCATTTAACAGTTTCACGTCTCCAAGATGTCAATAATAATAATAATAATAATAAAAATAACAATGGTACTAATAATAGTAATAATGGTAATAATAATAATAAAAATAATGATAGTAATAATAATAATAATAATAATAATAATAATAATAATAATAATAATAATTAATAATAATAATAATAATTATTATTATTATTATTATTATTATAATACTAATAATAATATAATAATAATAATAATAATAATAATAATAATAATAATAATAATAATAATAATAATAATAATAATAATAATAACAATAAAAATAGTAATAATAGTAATTATAATAAAAATAATAATGGTAATAATAATAATAATAATAATAGTAATAATAATAATAATAATAATAATAATAATAATAATAATAATAATAATAATAATAATAATAATAATAATAATAATAATAATAAAAATAATAATAATAATTCTTTTTTTAGCCAAAAGCTAATGTTATACATAATGTATGTATGTAATGTATATATTTATATGTGTGTAATGTATATAATGTATATATAATGTATAATGTATAATGTATATAAAACTCGTATTGTAAATTTGTTTTGAACAAATTCAGTCATATATTTTACACTTATTTGCTGAACATTAATATCATTAAGCTATATATTTTACAAATTCATTATAGAGCTTAAAACCATTAAAAGTCAACATCTCTACTAGACTTGTATTTTAAGGCCGGTTTACACACTTTCCTATGATTCAAGATCTAGGCCGGAATGCAGAGTCGAGTTGAGTATAGTCGCGTCGCGTTAACTTGCAAGGTGTTGTCGTCTCGGATTATGTAATAGTGAAGTGACGCGTGTGACAACTACCAACCTAAATCTAGTTGCATCTCGTTCTCATACCTCAGGTATTGTAGTGATATAGTCGTGTCGCGTTAACTTGCAAGGTGTTGTCGTCACGGATTATGTAAAACTGAAGTGACGCGTGTGACAACTACCAACCTAAATCTAGTTGCATCTCTTTCTACTGCCTCAGGTATTGTAGTGATAATATCGCCCGCATGTTGTCAGACGTGGTGGGGTCGCATTCTATTCACGGTCGGTGCAGTCAATACAGTAGACAATAACAATGCAGGTATCGGGCAATCCCGAGTTGAATACCGTTGAAATAGACCGTGTGGAGCGACCATTTCTTCTCAGAGTTTTAGGGTTGTTGTTGTTGTCTGTGCATATCGTTCTTAATATTTTATTTTCCTAAGGCCCAGTTTCACCAAACTTTAATCTGGTGATTTTCTGTTAATCGGAGTGTCAAACCCGTGAATTTCCAGGCACTGTCACCTTATCTTAGCGTGGTCGGTAAAGTGGAAACCAATCTTAGTCGAAACCAAACCGGAAGCGACTTCATGAGGTGGGTTGGGTTTTTCTACGCGGTTGTTTGTAAATAGTGTTCGTAAGGGCTACTTCTGTGCGCTGCACGTGGTCACGGCGGTCCGCGAGGGGTGAGGGGCACTACCGGACCAGCCAATTGGGATACTTTCTTGAGCAGATGTTCTTCTCGCAAAGCTGTGTTGTCGCATCTCCCTTGTCAATACGGGGGGGGGGATGCACCGTAACGCACGCGTCTCTTCAAGGAAGGTACAGGGTGGATCGGGCAACACTGAGGACAGTTTTCAAGTCGCGCGCGTTGAATTGATGCTCCGTCTTCAGCGTCCGGTTTGGATCCGACCAAATACTGTATTAGACGCTATCGCGCTAAGCGATAGCGTCTATTACAGTATTTGATCCGACTAAGATTGGCGTGCACTATAGGCAGTATTCACGTGACGTCACATCGGCCATATTGGAGGCCACCTATAGTACTATTTCAAGTTTCATTTAGCTGTCAATACAAAACGAATAATATTGTTTACGGGGCAATATGACAAGTTTGAACACGTATATCCCCCGATAAAGTATACGAAAATGAATGCCTTTGTAAACGATTATAAGAGTAATCGTGACAAAAGAGTTTGTTTATATTGATTTCAAGTAATAATAGCAAACCAAAGTTAGAGAACAGTTGCTATTGCATCAAACGCCATCTGGAACATAGTAACAAACAATGAACTACCAATCACGTGACATTGTGGCCTCCAATGTGGCCACCGTGCGCAATACGTGAATACACCCTATAGTAAGAAATATAACAGTCTATCTCAGAAGACGTTTTAGTAACACTTACACCAGTCTCTCTCTCCACCACGCATATTTGAACGCAGAGTTATTATTGGTAATTACTGGGAAACGGCAATGAATAATTTAAGAAGTTCAACATTAGTCAACTCCATTATTGACAATTTGCTTAGTCACGGCCGTTAATTGTTAGGGCCATATTATGGACAGTCAAGTGTCAAGTTAAGTACACGATTTGTTGCTAAGAAATTGTTTTATTAAATACTTTTTTCCATAAGATAAACAAACTCCATGGCAACCATATACAAATCGCATACTTGACTCGACTGTGCATTCCGCCATTTTAATTATTGGTATAAGCAGTGTTGGGTAAGTTCCTTAAAAAATGGACCTAGTTCCAGTTCCAGTTCCACGCAAGGAAAAAGGAACTCTTTCCAGTTCCAAGTTCCTCTAAAAAAAAAGGAACTCGGGCGTTCCTTAGTTCCTTTCAAAATGGAACTAAGTTCCTAAATAGTTCCTTTCTGCAAACAACCATTTTTCTTTGGATATTGCCGAGCGGGATACTAGCCATCGACTCAATGGTTATTATCCGGGTTTATGCATTATACACCAAGAACACTGACTAAAAGTAAGAGGTTATTTTATATTGTCAATTCTTAATGCATTACAATTTACATTAATTTTTAACAACTATTATAATTAATTTAATTAAAGTTTTTAAATTAAATTCAATGCCAAGGGTTCGCAAATAACGCCT